>JAADVF010000489.1:0-22009 GCA_023334555.1 Elongisporangium undulatum
AGTTGCGGTCGCTGTTGCTGTTGAAGCTGTCGATCGGCACCTTCAACTGCAAGCAACCCCTTGCATATCTAGGGAGGTTAGTTTTCCTCCATGCGTAACGGAGCTCGTGCTCCCTAAATTTACTCAGTTGGCAATTTGCGCCGAACAACCCAGATTAAGACGTGTGTGGCAAGCGATCGCTGGTCAACGTTTGAATCTTTTACAACGACGGGATTCGGAAATGCTATCTTGGCGAGAGAGGTGAGCGAAGCGGAGGCTACTAGTGGGATTGGAACTTATATTGGGAGCTGTATTTGTGTCGCTCGCGTACGTCATGGGTATCCAAAGGCTTAATATGGCGTTGTCGTGGGATACTCACGGCGTGACGAGAACATTACTGGTCAGCTTCATGTTATATTCCAGGATACCACGGAGAGCATCAAATTTGACGAATCGACCATCCATGACTTGGCAGCCGAAACGTATGCTCTCAGACCGTGCCAATCACGATCAGTGAGTGATGAAGGAAATGCGTGCAATTCACGAGACGGCATTGACCGCCTTTCATAGTGTCGGAAAAGACGGCGAAAGTCTAATTCGATACTCAGTGGATATTGTCCAGGCACTTCAAATGGAAAAGTCGACGAAGATCAAGTGATGCCTTTTTATGACGTGGGCTCTGGAAAAGTATATCAGGTGTCTGTGCAGTATATCCTGGACTTTGTATTCTACCAGGATGGCGAACGCACGCCGCCAACTGACATTGATCTTGGAGACTCCATATTTGATGAACCAAAGCAGCAGCCGTGGCGCACGGAAACAGCGCGAAGCACATCTAAAGGCCGATCAAGATTGCAATCAGTCGATATAATGGCCGACCAGCTGAGTGATTCTGAAGACGACAGTGGAGATGATCGTAACGATGGGCTGGCGGAGCGTGAACCGACCCACTCTGGTGCTTATGCACGTACACGTTCTGTTCCGGAGGATACGCACACGTCAGGTGAATTCCGCCACGTCCGACAGCGAAGAAACTCGACCCAGGCTCCAACCGGTAGCGATATTGACGATTATTTAAATTCTCAGCGCTCGCTGGGTATCTATTCTGTAACGAGGTTATAGTTAAAGGTTATGCTACGAACAGATAACCCGTAGTCACTCCGAAGGGGTGGCACTACCCGTGGTGTGGTGCACCTCACAGCAGAAAACATACCAGAAGCCGATGTTGCAGCTCGCATGGTAGCGCAACGAGCTAAGCAAAAAACAAACGCTTAATTCACTGACCTACAACCGTAGTATGTCAACTAGCCAGAGCTGAGAATCGCACCCAGCTAAGAAGTAGCAGTCATACTATTATCTACTGCGCCAACATGATAGTATTTGATGCGTATCGATTAAGCGCAAACCAGCCAGCGATTACATTTTACACATTCCATGTTCAGAAGGTGCCTGCAGCACATTTGTTCTCAAAATCCGCGCCAGACTGAGAACTATAGACATTGTTCATGTGTTCCTACTTGCAACTGTATCGCAACGGTCACGGGAATCTCCTCTGTAATGCTGTCGTTTTATAGTCGTCAATTTCGTCGAGACCCTTGATGTTCTTGACTCGCTTGCATTTGTATTCGTCGGTTGAGCAATGAATATCAGAAGCACTGTATTGTATTGAGTGGGCTGGCTTGATGTGAACTACTAAACTGAGTGCACGTGCCATCGATGGGTCTCTGTATTTCTACACGCAAAGCACGCGTGTTGCCTTGATAGTGCTCATGAACTATTCAGCGTATCAACAGACAGGACAAGTCTCGCGGTAGTCACTTCGGTACCCAGCGTTGTTGGTCTGAAATCCTTCGCTCTTGAGCGCCGCGGAAAGAGAGCAGTGATGCGCTCACGAGCCAGCCACTGTGTTAGCGATTTTGCGAATGGTGTTGCAACTGGTTTAAAACCCACCACTGATAATCGAGGTTATTTGGCAGTGTGCTCTTCACATAAGCTCGTTTATCTGCAGGGAATATTGGAAGCAATGAAGTTAGAATATAAATACTCGAATACGTTCGGCCACGATTCAACATCGGCATTCAGCGCGTCGCACAGCTCGTGTATGGGCAGGCTGAAGACAAACATATATATATATATATGCATAGCCAATTTGCTGCAAACAAACAAATTAATCAGTACTAACCAATTTACAAAATGGATACGATTCTCACCTAGAGAATGGAGATAACTATAACATTCGACTCATCCGGAAACGACACCAGATTATCCTTCTCATACGGATCATCAATCTCCGTGCCACTAGAGCATGTGGTGTCAACTTCACTAGAGCAGATTTCACTCGTCGCTGGCATATTTGTCACTGACAAGTTCATTTGTGCAAGCTTCAATGCTGGTAAGGTGATGCATAAGAAGCTCATTCAATATCAGTTTTGCGGGAAAATAGACGAAACTCACTAGCCAATCATAGATGTTTGAGTGTTGATTGCTAGCTAGGTATATACCAATCACCAGTACATCGCTCGGCACAGCACATTGCTATTTCAGTGCTCGAATCTCTCTTGTTAAATACCTACAGCGTACATATAGCTCTGTAAATGCTAAAATTTGTTGCTTTCAACATTGAAAATAGCTATGCTATACATAAATTGACTTAAACCATGTATGCGAGGCCGTCTGATAGTATTTATATATGTTATCGAAAAGGTTAAAGCCATCCAACCTACCTACTCGTGGACTCTAGTCTCGCGCCTCATCGTGATGGCGCATAACAACAACACGACAGCGTACGTCGTGACGCACCGGTACCACGTCCCCGGTTTCTATAGTGCCAGCATCACCGACACGAGGGCAAGATTGCAATCAGCACACTCCCAGATTTCTAATTTGCGACTATTTGAGCTTAGTGTGGAATCCACCTTATCGTAATATTACTCACAGTTAACACAAAATAGAAACTTTCACCGGTCTCGATGCTTGTAACAGTGGGTAGCGAGTGTCCCTCAAGGAGCGTCAACTCGCGAGCCACAGAGGAAAAGAAAGGATTTGGAACATGACGACAATTAACGTATACTTCGACTGCGGGAGCAACGCAAGCACGGGACTACAGAAAAATAGTTTTTTAGTGAGCAGACGCCAGCATTGAGTAAATCTTCATTCTCGAAATAGCTGTCGAATTAGGAATCCATCTTAGCGACAGCTGACAACATAGTTCATCGTCAATGAGCTCGAAAGCAAGAAGAAAAAAAGAAAAAGAAAAATTATTGTTAAGCGTATCTCCAAACTTGCAGAACCGCGTTACGGGGCCAATGATAATGTCAGAAACTCTTGAGCATGCCCCACAACTTAAGTCATGCACAACTAAGTGTGCGGTAAAGTATAATGCATGTTGGCTGTTACAACAATCTGCAATGAAATACGTTGATGCAACGGGAGAATTGGTGTCTCGTCGTTTATTAACTCTCCTGGATGCACACCCGGTGTCTATCGGTAGTAATCCCAACACTATCAAATACATGTACATGGATGATATCATGCTTGTTGGGTGCAGCAGAGACAACCTCAAGCCGTTGAATGTAACCTGTAGTTGCACAAGTAACTCGTTGTATTGTGAATATATATTCTTACACACTTTTGTGCAGGTGATTGCAACAATATCTGCTGGAATCTCATGTTGTACTCTAAATACACGAAACATAATTGTTCGTACCAAATTGCTCAAATCAAATGCTACAAGCGAAAAAGTCTCTGCTTTATCAAGTCGCTAAATATGTCTTACTTCATGATGTGACTATAGACTCCGCTCGCGTGTGAACATTGTACAAGGGTCACTTTGTGTGAATACACTGGAGGGTATATAGAGAAAACAAACTACAGAAAATGAAATTCAGTTCGCCTTCAAATGGATCCATCTGACAAAAGAAAGTATTTTTTGCAACCAAAGGAGGTCTTGGAATCGGTGCAAGATATTTCGGGAATTTCTCCCGCTGTCTGTAATCATTCATGTGATCCAAATGTGGAACATGAAAAATGGGAAATTGAGGGGCCTCACGAGACTTGCGTTTTCGACAAAGAGGAACGAACATTGCGGCTGAAGTGAAGCTCACTATACACTAAAACACCACGTTTAGTAATCCAAGACCACCTGCCATTATAGTCGTTTGTGGCTGGGTGCGGAAGGCATGGCACGACTAAACTTGGCGCCGTCACGAAATCGATTGCTGCTGTTGGGTTCTTCACCAACGTGTACGGTGACAAGTTCACAACGGCGTGGATGGTGGGCGCTATTGATGACGACGAAGATGCCCTCAATATGCAAGACCTGAACGACTGCCTGAATGAAATCACCCTTGTGTGTGGTGATGAATAAAAGACCGCTTCCCAAATACAGTCCGTTTTCTGATGATGACCCGCTACTATTAAATAGAAGACCATATTCTAATTGAGCATTTCCGTTACCACGGCAACGGTGTTGAATGACGCCAGGATCAAAACTGACGAAAACCATCCATCGCTTTTCGGGCGACCAACAAAGAGTCAATTTAGAGGCACAATGTGATGTTTTCTATCCTTATTAGTGGTTCATGCCCTGGTCCTACATGGGGCTAGAGCACGGATCTATCTTTATACGATGTGTCTATGCCAATTTATCACAAAATCATCGTAGTAGTTTGGTACGAAGTCGCGCAGCAAACAAAGGACATGCAAGACTATGCGATTAAAAATGGCTGGCGTAGCCTTGTTGCATCACAAGCCAGAGCATGCAACTAGGTGTGCTGACTACAGTGAGCGGTCCTTTCGCGCATCAGGATCTGATAGAAGCCGTCAGCTCAATCGATTGTTCTAAAGATTAAGCTTCTTCGTATGGTGTCTAGCACCAGTTCTTGATGGACGGGTGCAACTGTTACTTACTTGCACGTAAAACTCTCTGAGGAGTCGGGCAAATTCAGCTCTGATTTTTATTTGTCTTTAAAATCCAATGTTCTACTTTGATTTGCTGAAATGTGGGACGCGGCCAAATTTTCATCCAATCATGAGCCGCTCGTGCCACATCCCTGGACCAGCCAGTGTGTGTGAAAACCAACCTACTTATGTAAATCTGTTAAAAGAATCTACGTACAAAGTAATAGCATAACCAATGCACCTAATAATGCAACGGGGAACGCTCCAATGCAAAGCGTCTTGTGTTGTGCAGCTTCGGCTTGAATTAGAAGGAATACAGTACGACTCGACGAAAGGCACGTTAGCGGCAATATTAGCACAATAATGGTGGCACAATAACTGCATGTGGCACTATAAGCAAGCCGTCATATTTCAGCTATGGTCTGGTAGCTCATCGATATAAAGCGGGTTAGAACGAGCTTCGCGCGAAACATTGCAGAATTTAACGTTCGTCTCCCGACTACGAATATAAACTACTGGCTATTTTGGGGGCCAAATCGATAACATGAGGACCATCAAGATCATGGCCGTCCTCTCAGCACTTGACAATTTACTGCAAAAATCCAAGGCTACTGATGGAGTATGGGGACGGAACACCGAAGGCACCCATGGACAACAACGCGATCGCCCAAAGATTGACTGCGTTATCTGAACAGTTTAGAGACTCAGCTTTCCGCCAAATCGCGTTGTCTAGATGAGTTGTTTATCTTGCACTAAGGACTGCTCATCCACATAAAGAAGGACAAGAAGTTCGTCTTCAAGCTTGCTGCAGGATAAGCTGGGATCATTAAACAAGCTAAGGACGAGTACGAAGTATCATTTAATGTACTATTTTGTGTGTGCTGTGACAAATTGAAGGGCTAATGAACACCAGAGAAACAAAAAGCATGCTTAAATTGAATGACATTGGTGTGGTCTTCTTAATTGTTTCTTCTGCTTTCCCAAATATGTGACCAGTTCAACATGCAATTCTTGACCATTGGTCAACCGTTCTGTAAATAACGTCGGGTGTTGCTCATTATTCGAGCACAAGATAGTCCATAGAAAACTATAGTTTTTTTTAGTCAAGCAAAATGCAGATGCCGTACGTTCTCAATCATTGTACAAATGATTGCACTCGCCTGTCCTGAATGATCCTATTTTAAAGTGATCGTCGTCTCCCGTTCGTAAGGTGGATTTATTACGGGAATTTGGTTCATTTGATTGGCTATTATTGCTTTCTTTCTTGATCAATAGTCTGGTAGTCATTAGTACGAAAATCATGCCGACCAGAGCAGAAGCCTCAAGACCCAAGGACAGTCTATCGAATGGTAAAGAAGTTCAAGCCAAGTGCATATCCGATGGCACCATCGACCGATACAAGACCTATTTGAATGGCCTCAAGAAGTGAATCGTGGCTAGCAAGCCTGTTGCATAACGACAGTTGCTATTGATGTATCGGGAGAACTAACACCGACTTCTTCACCCCCGTGTGTTTGAGGAGTTTCTTCTATCGAAGGAGACGCAGCTAAAGAATGTGACTCTGGGTGGATATCGCAGTGCAATGAAGGACTTGTACCGCCGCAAGAATTTGACACATGATATGAAACGAGCTGAAGAGACTGGAGACAAATCGTGATCAATCTGGCGTTTCTTCAAGTCCAAAGACGTCGGGAAAACAGTCGCTGACGTACCCAATATACAAGTAAGTTTGTGCGGTGATGTTGAAGCGTAACGGCAGTGAATTTTCTCATCTTTTTCTCTCTACCCAATGGAATCTCATGTGCCGTTCGAAGTCTGTTCAAACTGTGTGTACGTCGCAGTGAAAACTCTGGTGATCAATATCTTGGGCGAGTGGTGGCTGGATTACCACTCAATTAGAGTGAATGTGTTGTTTTACAGCCCCATCTTGTGAATACTGGCGATAGTATGGTATCCAAGTGTCAATCACATGTTCCTCTCAATTTGTAAGAAAAGGAATGTAATTTCAATATTGAAACCGTGCCTTGCATCACTTGTTTACCACGCTGATTACCTACGTAATAAACTTCCAACGTCACACGGTTTATACTCGACCTTTCTGTTTTGAGAATCAGCTTGTCTCAAACATCCACGAAAGCTCTTGATCATAGAACATTCACCGCGTATGCGAGCGACTGGTATTCCGCCTCACATTGAGTTATACGAGCAACAAGAGCAAACAAAGAAATCTGAAGATTTTTAACTAACTATACTACTAGACGGATTTTCCAGTTTGCTAGACGAAAAAGGAGTGGGAGCCAGCAATGTAACGAAGATATGCTCGAAAGTACAACGGTAACTTTTGCTAGAAGCCGTGGGTCGGCTCTCAGCACCTGAAATTAATCTAGTCCAAACTGAAAATGTGGTCAAGCCAGTTCACTACAGGCAGAATAAATTTCCTCCCGGAGTATTTTGATTTTCCTTGTCCGATCCGCTTACACCGTGGAAGATGTGGTGGTTCGGGAATCCCGCTCATGATTTTCCTTCTTTGCGTCAAATCAGCATTTGCGAAATACCTACTCAATGTGGTCTGTATTCATGAAGTACTTGACGGCAAGTATAGAAGCAAAAATTGGGTCGCCACTACTGTAGCTGTGGCAGTACCAGTAGATCGGGGTGAAGACAGTAGCAATTACGATGAAGAAGGGCACCTACCACGTGATCTGGATCGCCGCAGGGTTCTAAAGACGCGTGGAAATTTCGAAGGAGCGCGACGCAGGCGACGCCGGGAATCGAATGGTCGCTACCTTTTAGAGTTCCAGCTTGAGTGAAGGCCAGCACGAGACATTGAACCAGACCCACGCCCAGCGAGCAAGCAAGGGTGGGTTACGCCCCGCGACTAGACCTGTGTAGCGCCGCCGCATCGAAGATGATGGGTTGGGTGGGGAGGGCGAGTAACATGTGTGAAAAACGGAATGGGGCCACCTCGGTTTGTTCACCGAGGCGGCCATGCACGACTACATGAGGGTGCGCAAGCACGTGCGTATGAACGGCAACGACAGAAATGGTAACAAGGGAAGATGCGAGGATCAAGAACAACGACAAGGACGGCAATGGCAACGACAGCTGCGAGCAGGATGCCGATGACAGTGAAGGACAAGAGCGACAGAAGTAAAGGATAGAGGATAGCAGCAACGACAACAGCCACCTGAACAGCGACATCAACGATGAAGGACAGCAGCAACAACATCAACGGCCACCAAGACAGTGATATCTAAGAAACACACCAGTCACGACAGCCGCAAGGACGACACCACCAGCAACACAGGAGCAACGGAACCAGCAACATCGCAGCAACAGTGCGTAGGAACCAGTGCCGCAGAAGGACCACCCTCCTGTACCTAATGATGAGAGGAGATGTGCCATGGCACTGTGGTTGCAACCGCAGCTGCCGATCGCTCAGTCTCCCCACGACGCGACGAGTGGGAGGCGAGCCCTTAGTCTAGATTCTTTCCAGTGAGAAAGAGAACTGTAAGTAGGAATGAACCGAGTTGTGTGTAAAGTATGAGTGTCTGTGTGTGGTGTGAGTGTCTGAGTGTGGACTACATGTGATATGTGTGTATATGCGCGCGCGAGGATAGCTGGACGCTGAAAAGTCGAAGGCTGCGTGGCTTATAACCAACCATGGAAAATATAAGGCCAGAGAGTGAGGGAGAGAGCCAGCGGAGCGTGGGCAACCAGTCCCAGACGCTGCGATCGTACAGTGAGAGAGGTCAGCGGAGCGTGGGTAACCAATCCCAGACGCTGCGGCCATAGAGAGAAGAGAGAGAATATCCGGAGGAGCGTGGGCAGCCAGTCGCGGACGCTGTGCTATGTGCCGTCGTGGAGTGCAGGTTAGAATCCCGATCGCCACGAGCACAAGAAGTAAGAGCTGACTAAATACGTGAGTGCAGTGGCAGGCTAGATGATTGCCGATACGATCGGGTAGATCAGCGAGGTCTATCACTTGGTGGTCATACTGGGGCACAAGCAATTATGAGTGAGGAAGAAGCCAAAAAGTTATTTGCTGTCAGAATGAGCTAACGGTTCATTCTGGGCTTCATGAACGGCGAATATCGCAACTTAAAATCACGGCTGTATTGAGACTTGTGCGCGAAGGTCTAAAAGCTCAAGTGCCGAATGCGTGCTAAAAACTATTTCGTCTAAGAAAATGAGCTAAGCACTCATAACGCAATAGTCACAACTGCGGTGGGCATGCCGTGAATGGGTTGGCACATGCGCTGCGTGATGGTGCACATGTGTGTGCATCGCTAGCATGTTTGTCTTTAAAAATATCGACACGAGTTGGCAAAGGCCATAGGAACCTGCGCGGGCACGGCGTTGCCGTCCCTGGCAATCTTGATCAGCATGGATCGGTTCATCTTACTGGCTCAGACCAGCGATAAGTAGCCTGCAGAAGGATGTCGTGCGCCTCTTCACAGTTGATGAAGCCTGGGCATGTGAGCCTCAGGTACCGCTTGATCTGGAAAAGTGGACCTCGCCTAAATTGGGCACGCCGATGTCATGCATGCACCACGCGGTGGGCTTGCAGGTCCATGAATGTGCACCAGATCTCGTCCTGCGTGCCGGTGCGAGCAGAAGGAAAAGGTCGATTGAGCCGATGTCGCGCTTGGCGTTACTCTCCTCGGGGTCTCGATGACCTTGTCGTAGCACCAGTTGTTTAAGAAGAAATTGCTGTTGAGAGAACCCTGTAAACAGAGAAGAAAAATTAACAACAGAGAAGGCTGTTAAAAAAGATAGATAGGGCTAGGTTATTTAGATGGTTTGGTGTAACGACGCAAACCCATAGGGGCGGACCCACAAAATGGACCATCCGCTGGTGGATCCGCTGGTGAAACCGCTAATGGCTGGGCGCCGTGCTGCGAGTAAACGAGCGGGGTCATTCCTCGAACGCACCTGCCGATCGTCGCCGACCGAGAGCGAGCCAGCGCCCGCCGGACTACCCATCCACGCGTCTCATTGCCACTACCGCGGGACGCTGCGCCGCACGCGCCTCGATGCCCGCCCGGCCCCAGCATGCGCCTGCCCGCCACAAGACGACGACACAGGACGCCCGCGCACCCGGACACGACGCGCGCTGGCCTGCAGGTCCCATCGCGCTGCCGCGACATCCGTAGTGAGTGCAACCTGATCTATTTACTGATGTGATCTGGAACTAACTGGAAATTCTCTTGTTGACCTTGAAGTTTCTGGATATTTAATATGCGTTAAATATACGTACAGTGACCATCCCTTCATCTGGCGCTCTTTCCATCTACAGTACGCGCCTACCCAAAAACCCATCCGCTCCAGCCATCATGTGCGCGTAAGCTGTAGCCTTTTACGCGTAGCTGCGTTGCCTGTGCATAAGCTGTAGCCTTTTAGGCGTAGCTGCATAACCTGCGCATGAGCTGTAGCCTTTTAGGCGTGGCACACACATCAAGTACCACGACAACAACAAGAGCTTCTGCATTGGAGTAAAATAATACATATATTGTATTATTACTGTGTGTCAATCTACCGCTTCGCTCATGCGAAGCGGTAGATTGTAAGAGAGCTCGAGCTTGACCCTGCACCGTGCGCTTCTTACGGTTCATATCCCGGAATTCCTTAAGCGCGCGGATATTTGCGACTGGCTCCCAGGTGGGCTTCCAGTCGACGAGCACCTTTGGCTCTCCATCGATGATCGCCTCTGTGAGGAGAGCCCTGTAGTTCAACTCGTCGCCGGTGGCGCTCACTGCGTATTCCTCACTCCGCGCAAGGAGCTCGAACTTCTCGAGCTCATTGAGGTCGATGCAGCGATGTGGAAATCGATCTAGCACCCGGCGGGTGTCAGCCTCTAGGTTGCGCATGGGCAACAGAAGCTCAGCCATGTACTGTTTTACGTGCTTGAGCAGGAGGCGGGACGCCTGATCCGTGATGAATCCACCGCCAGGACGGGCGACGAGGTATTTCTTGCAGAATGCAAAGTACCGCTTGCGCAAAGGGAGCTGCTCGGAGGGCATGGCATATTCGGAAATGGAGATCTACGACGACATGAAGCACGAGAGAGAGCGGGAAACTTTGCAACTATTCATCAACCGATCGGCTATGCCGCGCGCCCATTCAGGCAGCAAGGGTGTCCATTCTACTGTTAAGTGTCACAACTACTCGTTAAGTATCAACTGGGAACTGTGCCGTTTGTTACCAGTATTTTAGCCTGTGATGATCAAACTTTCTTTTGACTGGCTAATAGCGCGGTACTTGCTACCAGAACTTTAAAATATTGACCGACTAGTTACTATTAAACGCCTTTCGACCAGATCACAGCTTGGCAACCGATAACACTACACTTCTCAGTTCACATCCAGCCGTGAGTTCCTACGACTCCGATCAAGATGAACCGTACATTTTTATGGTTCGCGTAATGCAGCTCATTCGCGCTGATCGGTGCGGCCAATGCCTCCTCTGCAAAGCTGAGGCACTGGAGATGGTTGTTGCGTACAAGCGCAGATTGACTCGTGCTGAAAAGCGGGTGAGCTTATTCACGGCGCTCACCATCCTTTACGTCGCTAAAGACGCTTGACCTGGACGCGTGCGCTCAAGCGGTGAACGCGAGCGGTTCCACTACTATCTCCCTTTCGTGGGCCGCGTATGCAAGTCTACGTTTTTAAACGGCTACGGCGTGTCGGCTCCAACTGTAGCGCGCTACCGTCGTTTGATCGGTGAAGGCAGGGTGCTTGACGAGTCGAGTACGAAGATGAACTGTAAGGAGACTGGTAAAGGGAGACTGGTAAAGCCTTAGTTAATGGATACGTACTTCACTATCATCTTCTCTTCTTTCTAATTTTGCTAATCATTGGCTTACGGGTGGGGCCTTTCAAACAGATATCATGGGTACTACGATCTCGTGGAACACGAAGGTGCATTGAATGTTATGAATCTCCTACTCCTACGGATGCATTTTTACTAACATCTTACCTTTGCTGATTCGTGGCTGCGACTTTGACTTTTCATACAGTTTCTTTATTCCAACGCCAACGCAGAACTGATTCGCGTAGGGCGACCGCCTTGGTTTGGCGCTCCGTCTGCTTGACTCGATGGCTTCGCGCGGCGACTATGTCTCTGGCTCACGAACGTCTCTTCGGCTTGGTCCTCCTGGCGCAATGCCACTCCGACAATATCCAATGCTTCAAGGAGGTGCACACAGCATTCGCACTTGAACCACCACGCTAACGGGCACCAGCGCTCAGCAATATTGACGTACCAGCAGTCCTAGGGCTGCTTGTAAACCTCTATGTAGAGAGATGGGAGTCGCTCTTTGTCTGTATCCGTCAGCGGGAAAGTGCTTTCGGGAGTCCATGCTCCTTGACAAGGACGTGTGACTTAGTGGCATTGTCGTACATTATAAAACTAAGACTTGCCCGTTGTACGCGCTTGTAACTCAGGAGACCGGCCTTGTGCAGATACTTGAGACGCCTTTGCTGATTCGGGGTGACCACACTGAATTCCTTGAAGTCTTGGATCGCAACCGCCTTCGTCTTGCACAACTGTTGCATAAGCGAGTTTAACGGGAGCAATTGACGGAGCATGTAGTCGCGCTTGAAAGCCTTGTTGAATTGCTCGAGAGGATTGTTCGTCTTGGCGTGGCTAATAGCGCTCTCGTAACACTGCCAGCGATTGAAACGGGACACGAGCCACTCTTGCTTGAAGTATTGAAGAAATACTTTCACACTCAGCTGAGCAGACCATGCGCGCAAAGCATCTGCAACCTCGGCATTAGCGTCCACCTGGTTGCGGGCGTGGTGGATTCGGTAGATGTGCTTGTACACCAGTTTTCGGTCAGACTCTGTGTCTTGGCTTTATTCTTGACGTTGAGTATCACATGGAAGAAGCACATGATATACGTTGCGCTGGGACACTTGGGAATGACGACTTCTGCGAAACCGTTGAATTGGGCGTCGTCGGTGTCTCCCATGACATAGCGCACCTTGAGTTGGGCCCCCGTAACGAGCTGGTACACAGCAAACATGCTGGAGAAGATCGAGGCGTACTGCTCCTGGCCCAAATGAGACATGAGAAAAACGGCTGCGGCGTGCATCGAGCGATTCCCATAGAAGTCCCGCAGACCACCATAGGATACCCGGACTGGTTGAGCTTGTACGTCGCGTCGATGTGGAACGGGAACTCAGAAGCTCGATAAAGACCACGAACTTGCCGTTTTGTCGTGACTCCAATCAAGAACGGCTTGGTCTCGGAGCCGTCCCGTATCACTGGAATACTGAAGTCATCTATCGCACACACGAACGTGAATGGTGTCGTTTCGTCGACATCCGCCCGATACCACAAAATGCGAATCGTCTCACTCATTTGGGACACGAGAGCTGTCGCCATCATAAGAACCTTCTTGTGATGATACGCAGTTCGCTGGACTTGACCAAGAGAAGGAACCGTGTCCTCCGTCCAGTTCAGCTGATCGATCATATCGCTCAGGATAGCCATCGGTTTTGCCCAATTTACCGCGAGGTTCTTCGTGTAGCGCTTCAGTTGAAGCGTTATCCTATTGTTGAACACCGTCTGGTCGACCATCGCGTGAGCTCCATGGTGATACATTGTTGATTTCTACACGAAAGCGTCTTGATCCATGCGGTACAGACTCGAGCCGCTTCCGTCGCAGTTACGCACGCGGTCGATCGACACTCCAGCAGTCGGTAGCGCGTACGATGGCCGTCGATATTGCCAAGGCATAGCTGACATCGCTGAAGCTGGCTTTTGGTGGCTGTAACACCGGCTGGAAGTCCATGTGCTTCTCCAGTTGCTCGATCGTCCCACGGGACAGCTGCTGGACCCACAGATACGCGGGGTGCTTCTTCTTGGAGGACATGGCATTGTCTTGGTTGCTAAGATGGCGCTTGCTGAGGAAGCGAGATGGCGTTGATTTGCGTGGGAAGGACATGACACGTGGATGGCGCACAGCACGGATCAGAACGCTAAGAGCGGTTATTGAACCGGGTCGTACCCGAGTTGGATTCACGGGTTGTCAGTGATCTGGACCCGTGAAGCTGTATGCTGGTTGGCTGGTAGAGACCTATTCACTATCACTTGTGTGTTTTGTGATACTCTTCTCTGTCCATGACATTTCCTGGTGTGTTTTTGGAGCGCTTTTTGTGTTTTGTAAACTCTTTCTTTGTTACTGATGTGTCTTCTCTGTTTTCCATTTTTCTTCTCTGTTTTTTTTGGGTTTCGTCATTGCTGTTCAGGAAGATCTAGTTGCGTGGGATGCCAGAGTCGCGCACGGTGCGGCCCACACCCTCCTTGTTCTGGTAGTACTGCGCCGAATCGATAAGGCAGTAGCCAAGCTTGAGCGTGGCGATAGAGACGTTGCAGGTCTCGGCGCCAGGCTCGCTCTTGAAGACGCCAAGGTCCACGACAGGGATCCTAGGCCGTTGGTCAATGATATGGAGAGCTGCTGTTGAAGGGCATCTTCAAAGCTCAGTATTTGCTTTTTTAGCAGTCAGTGCCGCTGCATCAGTTTCGGCCAATAATCAGGGTATCCCATCGTGGTAACATTTCCCACCAATTTCTCCTCACAATTCATTGCAGGCAAAGATATTTACCAAACCGACAGTATCGAAGCCATTTCTGTAAACTCTGATCTTTCATGTAAAACTCAGTAGAGTGAAAAATGTCCCGATCCCTGCTCGACTTCACTAATTATGTCAATAGACTGAAGAGTGCATATTTCATCTGCTGCATCCGACACGTAATCAACAATCTTCTGTAGGGGTAGTATCTTCTGGCGAAACTCAATGATCTTGCGTGCTGCTATCCTCCTTTTCATTATCATTGGAGGTTCTATCAGCTTCTGCTGACTCGCCCGTATGAGATGATTTCATTCCATCGCTTTGATTCTCTATAAAAGGTTTCCGAAGATAGACTTGCTAAGTGTGATAACAAAGGCTCCACCACATATTGCATATAATACTTATCGTTCGATGACAGAATCACAACAATTGCGCGCTCTCACCACTTGAGACAAATGACAAGCGCCTTTTTTGTCTTCTTTGAGTTTTTTTTGTATTTAAATACCTGAGACCACTTCATTGCCACTAGATTCAGCCAATGCCGCAGGAATACTTCCCAATGCATATTCAAGTGAAAAAGTGACTACGCTCGAAACCTGCAAAGTATGTTGTTGCTGATTGCGTGTTCCATCGCACTGGTACTACATGTTCCGGAAACTGGGTGAAATGTTGACCATTTTTCATATTGTGCTCGTGCTGGAATAAAACAGACACGTAAAAACGCTGGTTTTGTGTAGTAATAATCCGTATCCATTTGGTTCCTTGTTAACGACGACCGGTAACTGCATCAGTCAAATGTACCATCATGTTGTCCTATTGATCGCGGACTTTCTGCATTGCATTGCCCCTTAGAATCCCAGACTCACAGAAGAAATCAGGGATAACACCAGGAGCTCAGAAGTGACCAATACTGCCGCATAACCGTCAGCATCTGCCGAATTACAGCAACATGGTGTTGCAAAATTCTAGCAAGAGTTCGATCAATTCTAGGTTGCCGTCCCTTCAGCAGCTTCAATTAATTCCAATTTGATTTAATGCGACTGGTAGTAATATTTCCAGCCGAGAAATACACATCGCAAAAATAGTTGGACCAAGTATCTCTACATAACGAATTTTTATCAAAAAAAATCAAGAACCACTGGAGTGTTGGCTGAGCAATAGTCATCAAATGAAGCGTAAGCTCTATTGAATGAGTCGATGGTACCACTGATCATACATTACTGTATCACTGTCAGTCACTTTGCAAAACCCACACGCAAAGTGGTACAATAGACATACATGTCATTGGCCTAAAGAGGGCGATGATATCGTCACGCTGAGCAACTTTGCAAATGAACATAGATCTCAGGTATCTTCATTCAATACGTGATTGTGTGGTATTGTCAGGGCAACACTTTTGCGTCAGGAAAGCATTTGTTGATCACTTTCCTTCCGTGAATCTTTTTCGATAATAAACGTCTTCACTTATTTCCACTCGGATTGTGGTCTTTAAAGAACTTAAAAATCAAGGTCATCGTATCTGCCTATTCATTCATTGCAACGAAGTCAAACACGTGCACACCACGATCAGTTGGAGCTGTAAACAAGACACCGCATAGCAGCACAAAAGTATTAGAAGTGCACAGATGCATTGACACATATACTCGAACAATACACAAATATTCTCTCTCACGCACACACCAAGACACTCACACATTCATACACGATAAAGCACGCATCTATATATATTGCGGCACAGCACTTACCCACGTGACGTCCTAAATTGTTGATCCCATAGATCTAATTCATGGCGATACGCTCCTGGAATTGGTTGCAACTTTAAAGAACCATACCAAAAGTGGTGATCTTGCAGAATTGCAATATTATTGCCTCCGGTTTGCAGTCGTAACTCCGCAGGGTATTTTCCTTCCAGCTTGCGAATGAAGCTCGAAATAATAATTATTATTCCGAGCTTCCTATGAAGATATTGATCGATCTGACACAATCAAAAGCACATCTGACAAATCTATCTAAATGTGAACCATTTTAGCGACGACCATTGCTACTTCAGAGCTGAACACACACAGCTCGAAGGAATATATCAGCAATTGATTTGTTAATTTCTTGTTTCTGGACAAAGGTCTAAAATACACACATCTACAAATAAATAAACTGGCGCTGTGGGATTGAGAACCAACATATATACAAGCATACGTGGTTATAAACTTTCACCATCCATTGATCGCTCACTTTTTTGACTAATGCATAAAATCTGGTGTCGATTTGATGGACATAATTTATGTTCACAATGACGGAAAGATTTGCTCCAGGCTCGTTCCTGGACGTGTTACTAACGTGGATCCAGCTGCTAGCCAACCTAGATCAGTGAGCTAGAGACTCTAATGCGCAGCAGCCAGAGTTCAACGATAAGATCGCTTTCCAACATGGAATTAAGGTAAGTATTTAAAGGAGTTTGCGAACATCGCATTTGTCTTATCCATCACGCAACCAGATTGGGGCAAATGTATATGCATTTCGTTGATGCCCGTGCCGGAGACCGTGGTGAGCAGCCCCATTAATTTAGAATTGCTACCATCATCACGAGCGTGGGCATTAAACCATCGTGCGAGAAGGTCTGAGTGTGGCTGCGGTGAATACAATTAAAATAAGTTGGATAACAAAGGACCGAGCATCTTGATTAGAATTCGGGATGCGCCGCCGCTTAAGAGCGCGGTCGCTCCACCGATCCTGATGGAATGGGTTGAGTGGTTATCAGACGGCTGCCCTAGCAATTTTCTTGAGGGCTGCTCGGACCGTAGCTAAATCCAGAAAATCGCACAAATGCGTTTTTTTGACTTGGATAGACTCCTGCCAGCATTTATGATGTAATTGCAGTGCTCTGACTGGACATAACTTGCTGTCGCCAGATGCGTGCATGGTCCACCAAACACCACGACCAAACTGGTCATTATTCAACCCTGAAGGATAAATGTAACTGAGGATGACTTCTTATGTGACGTTCTTCTACCTTTGCTGTCATAGTAAAAGGCATTTGCCGTTTTACGCAAAACGCGTGGCGATTTTGGCCCACTTGCAGTTCTGAGCGCCGAAGTGAAAAAACTATTCCCATTGCCCAGCAAAACATTACAACTCCTCTAATCTTCTGGACGCGGTTTCTTCGTCTAGCCGTCACGACCAGTCCATGGAACTGGTGAATCACCATTGACGCCAATTCGTTTTGTATTAAAACTTGGTAGTGATTGTCGAGGTTTTGCCACGGAGAATTGATCCCTAACTGCGGAGAGATCTCTTAATATTGGATCGAAACGACCTATACTCATGACTGAAAAATGTTAGCCCACAGGATGCCAAGGGTGATTCTCATTCCATGCCCTGGAGCTTGTGTTCGCCAAGGTATTAAGATGTTTAGAAATGTGATTTGCTGAGAATGTAACGTTGTACTGGAATTCTGCTAACGACAGAAGACGGATACAAAGCTGAGCCGCACTATTGCGACTAGCTTGTCGATTGGCCAAGCCACGGCATTTGTGTTATCAGTATGGAAACAGTCGTGAAAAGAAGCTCCACCAGATGATTTCAACACAGGCCCACTAACAAGAGCAGCAAGAACAGCATGACACAATACCTTCGGGCAGGAGCAATATTGGTCTTCGGTGAGAAGCCATACATGTTGACTCCTTTATCGCTTGCCTCCATGACTTCCATTGGTGTTGTTCGGCGGCAACACAATGATTACAGACAAACAAATTCCAAAGCCGGTGGTGTACAGGGATCGTAGAACGGGCGGAGTCGCAAGGAACGCAACGCAGGGAGACTGCTCAATAGACTACAAACGGATTTGGGGAGATTACCTTCGTGACGATGGTATCTGATGGCCAGATGCACATTTTTATCGACTGGAGACGGACGAAATGCTAGGCTTCAAGTGTCCGGCCTCAAAGCTCTTTCTTCAAAATGGCCAACTCTTTCTATACCTCTTTGCCGTCGATTTGATAAAGGTGACTTAACCTGACGAACTTCGCGAACTTCTTCATCGACAGAATAAAATAGAATCGCCCTCCACCCAGTCGAATTTACTTTAGCTTCGCTACACTGGTTCAGATTCTGTTGAGGTGAGGACTTTCCTTAACAGGCTAACAGGCGTGATTACTGACTGGTTTTTTCTAGAAGTTTCAATCAACGGTTTAGAGTACAGATCGCTTGGCCGCTTTGGCTGTGGTGCTAGTGCAAATTTGTGGACGTGTTGGCGCCCGCACCACGTTCAACCAGTAGGTCAATTCATCAGGTAATCCGTCGTAACGACTCTGGAAAGACCTGGTCGACGCTTGCCCCGCTTGTCACATTCAGCGCAGACCTGGTTCTGCGTTTGCAACAGCTTTCCTGGCACAAGGACTGTTCCATTTGTACCGGTCGCCGTATAGCTCGTAGTTCGCGATTTCGACCTTGATAACCGACGGTGGGTCGACAAGTAGAACTCGCGATGAACCTTGGCTAGTTGTCGTAGGGAAAAGTAGATCGGTGCGGATCATGTTGTAATCGTTGACGACACCATAACGCCAGATGTCGGCTGAGCACTCAAGATAGGCGATGTGGTGACCAACATATGACCCTGGCCAAAGCTCATGCTCGTCCTCATGACGATACGGTCAGACATAGATGTTGTTGGTAGCTGATGCTCGGTGCTCTCGTCTATTCCATCGAGACACGATACACACCGCACGTGCACGCTAGAGCTGGACACAATAGTTACGTCGACGTACGTAAACTCGGCCAGACCTGGAAGTTGGTGAGAGCCGACGAAGGCTAGCATGCCTGTACTAACTGTTGGGGTCGACATGATGTTGATAATCGCCGAGCGATGCAGCTTGGGAACAACTAAAGCGAAGAAGAGGTATTTTTCTCTGCTACTACTTTCTTCTCGGATCTTATAATAGAAAACGTCCTATAGTCTTATTGTTCTAGACATAGATAGAGAAATGCACTTGGATCCCTACCACCAGGGATTTACAAGGAAAATAGATTTCTTGAAACATTTCATGCAAAGTTCAATCTGTTGCCTCTTTTCGCTCATTAGCAAAGATTGCAATCGATGAAGCTCTTCGGTGGTTTAAAGTTATACAAAATGCTACTGCTACACTATCAAAACGGTAAAGGATGAAACCCTTGAATTTATGGAGGAAGCAACGCTATGGATTACGCGGTAACAAATAATGCCGCTCAATGAACACACTTAAATAGGGTTCAAGGGTAAACCACAAATGCATTGAATAACGCTGGCTTGAAGATTATTTACTCATTGTTTCATGGCACACAAAATTTCACAGATTCTTTGAGCGCAGCGAAGTTGTCGCCGATACTAATAAGTTCGTCGTATGTAAACGTATTTAGGTTTGTTTAAACGTCATATACACTAGTGTCAGTGAGTGCGATAGTGGTCACAATGAACTGCTGCGTCTTACTCACGCAATCGAAGTATTACATCATGTACATAGCTTTAGCAGCTACAAGAGTTCGAGGTGGTACCTTAGAAAAGACAACAGCGAACTCTCAAGCAGGATTGAACTCCGTGCACCTAGCCAATCACAGAATCCATCAACTAAGCACTTTTTGAAAGGAGCGGCAGGTAAGAAATGTTTGTATATATTTCGATATGATCAGTACACTTCAGTGTCGCCGCATGTATCATGTATCACTGTCATATACTAAGCGGCAAGAAAACAAACTCAAAACTGGGCTCTCAGCATTATCCTTTGTTCTCCAAAATTGGCGATCGGGGAGACATTGACAATTCGACGGGAAATTCAACTGTGGATGGTGACGGATCTCAAGTACGACTAGAAGTGGTATATAATGAACTGCGACCGCATCCTTGGTGTTGGAAACTTCAACAATGAACTGTGTTGGATAGAGTGTAAGCGCAAATCGTCAGGTCCGCATTAGCACATTTCTCACTTTCGCGGCGGAGATTGGTACCAGGAGGATTTGGATCACCTCCGAGCCATTAGGACCGCTAATAGACTAGTTTTTGGAGCCCACCCGCTCATTGCACTAATACCTTGGTGGAACCAGCACAGCGCAAACGGCAATAGGATACAGAAAAAATTCCAGCAAGATTACGTACGTCAACAACGCAAACAAAATGGGAGCATCTATCAAAACAAAACCAGTGGATAGCAGAGCGGTTGAAACAAGCGCCACAGGAACTTTGGAATAAACGAGGTTTCCTCACCAGCTACCAAGTGTGGTTTCACTACAGGCTAACGGCCAGCCAATTGAATTTATATTTTCCAGGCCGAGAATTAAACAACAGGTGCCAGATGTCACCCGATTGCCGTGAACTTAATGAAACCCTCCTGCACATTGTGTTGGAATGTGCCCTTGCACAAACAATTTGAAAGTATGTGTGGAAGCGATGGACTCGAGACGAACTATTTCTTCGCAGAGATGTTCGCTGTTGTGTGACTTCACGACAGGCGCTTCTGTTGCCACCCAACTTACAAAGGGAGGTGCAATAGAACAATGGGAAATGGTATCCGAGTGCATATACAAGCGCTCAACGAGATTTGGTGGACATTTAGTACGATCATACCGTGTTTTTTGTGGCTACTACGGAGTGATTGTGTATTTAGAAACCGGCAAAGTAGTACACCAGATAGTATGAAGTATATCTGGAAAGGAATCGTTCGGCAATGCAACGCAGTTGCATTAGCCAGGCGACGGAAACGAGCAACAAGACTACTCGTGATTTGAATGCATTACGTTCTAACGACACTCCAAGTCCGATTATGCCACAACCACCCCCACACAAAAACAAACTATGTACAGTGTTCGTCTCCACTTTGACGGAGGCTCACGGGGCAACCCGGGAATAGGAGGAAGTGGATGGTGTCTCTCTGTACGAGAATTCGGTCGTACAGGTTGGTAACTATTACACTGCGGATGCAAGTACCAGGGACCAAAAACCACAAACAACCACTATGAAGCAAGCTCTATACGTGGGACTGGCAGCACTGAAGAAAAATTAAACCAAGGCGAACGCAGCTGGAAGTGCTGGGAGACAGTTAACTTCAAATCAACCACTTTCAAGGACAGACTTCAAATATAAAGCTTAACGCTGTGTCAAAAAAAGAAGAGATCGCACGACTCACGAACCACCTCCAGAGCGTCGACTGGAGACACGTCCGGCGCAATTACAACACAACAGCCAACTTCTTAGCAAATGTGGCAATGGATGCGAAAAATCCAATACAACAGGGGTTACTGCGAAAGGACTATGACAATAACGACGATCCTAGGTCCAAAAAAACAAAGAAATGACCCCACACTCAAACATAGTAGTAGTGCACCATTATTAGTCCTACGTGCGTGCGTGCACTTGGACGCCCATGCCAAAGTGAAAGTGAGCCGAGCAAAACCCAGATGAACCCAAACGCACTTTCTCAAAGTGATGGATTGAGACCTCGGGCCACGCGGGTTTGCGTGCGTGCGTGCACTTGGACGCCCATGCCAAAGTGAAAGTGAGCCGAGCAAAACCCAGATGAACCCAAACG
>JAADVF010000049.1:0-77091 GCA_023334555.1 Elongisporangium undulatum
GATGTATTTGGGCATGAGCTTGGCGCTGTAGGTTTTGGCTGGGAATACGAGCTTGTCCGAGCCCGAGAGAACGTAGTCCATGGCGATTAGCGACTTGATGGAGGTCATGGCGTAGAAGACTGCAAAGCCCAGGATGACCAGTCGATGAACAAGATGCAGCAGCTGCCGGATCGTGAGCTCTCGGCAAAGTGCGCGGAGGCCCTTGGGCTTGACACGCTGGGGCTTTACAAGCGAGGCGACCGCATAGGCCTTTGCCCGATTGCCGGGCAGCATTGCGCGCTTGCTACTGCCGCTGACTGCCTGGGCAAGCATCTGATCAGGACTGGTCTCCAAGGCCAGTCGTCTCTGGGAGACTCAGCAACTATTTTTGACGCTGGTTTCTGTGGCTATGGACTTAATCTTGGGGAGGAGGATGATCCCCATCGAGTTTGCGTTAAGAGAACTCTGATGCATTCGTTCCGGATATTTGACTTCACGGCAGCACAGTCATCTCGATTGGACACCAGAGAACGGAGAGCCGTCTGTCACTGTGATGTAGTAAACGTCAAATTGGCAGATTTAGATCGAAAGCGCAAGCGGTTCGCACGGCACTTGCATGCGCATAGGTCCGATCTAGTTCAGGTGCGCCGGGCGGATCTTGTTTTCCTTGATACCAAGCGACTTGAGCGCAAGATGCGCCGCCTTCTGGCCAGAGATCATCATGGCGCCAAAGGTTGGTCCCTGTTTCAAAGCAAACGTCATTATCTTGCTGCGCTCGGACATCAAGGCAGAAACGAACAACGTAAGCTTACCATGCGAGGAGCTCCCTCGAGCTCCGCAACCTCCATGCCGCACACGATCATGCCAGGCACGATTTCCTTCGTGCCGTGCACAATGGCGTCTTCAGCTGTGGCCATATCCAGGCAGCCCATTCCAGGGACGTGCTCGACCATGCCAATGTTCTGCAGACGCTTGACACCCGAGGCGCCCATGGGACCGTCGTGACCGCACGCACTGATGAGCACCTTGCCCTCCATGACGTTGGGGTCCATGCAACTCTGCGTGCCGTGGTTCAGCGTCACGAGCGTCCAGTTGGTGACGACGCCACCTACGCGGCCTTGCTTCACGATCAGGTCCTCAATAGCCGTGGCGTTGAACAACTTGACGTTGGGGGCGCGCAGCAGCTTGGACATGACCGTGGACGTGAACAACGCCGCGTGCTTGATCACCACGTGGTGCTCCGTGGAGTCATACGGGATATCCAGCTCGTCCAGGAACTTGTCGGCCGGCTTGCGCACGATCATGGCCGAGAACAGTTGACCGCCGAGCCAGGCGCCGCCACCAGGAGCCACGCTCTGCTCGATCAGAGCGACCTTCACGTCCGGGTACTTGGACAGCTCGTAGGCCGCCACGAGTCCGGCCGAGCCGGCGCCGGCGATGATCACATCCGTGTCGGCAAAGTCGTACATGTCCTTCATGTACCGCGTGGTCATCTCGCGCGAGACTTCGGCTTCCTTGACGGGGCTACGGGTGATGGTGTTGAGAGCACCACCACATCAATGAACAACACAGACCTCGATTTACTCAACTGCTGTATGGTAACACACTCCACAGCGTAGATGAGCTACTCACGCAAACTTGTAGTCGTCGAACGGGGTCGTTTGCGCAGCCGTCTGCTTGATCCACTCGGCCGACGGAGCCATTGAGCGGCCGCCCGAGCGGTGGAGCACGGCCTTGGGGCCAACCGTAGCGAACGAGCGCTTGGCCATAGAGAGAAGCACGGTCTTGGAAGACAGCATCTTGGTCGGGAGGCTTTACAAACCAACGAACATGGACAACGTCAACAACCACAGCAGTCCCTCCGCCGGTATGATCCGGATCAGGTTGTAAGGGTATAATCTCAGCCAGTCAGCCATGGAACTGGTCCATGGTCGACAATTGGCACCCCTCGCTGATAGATGGTTAGTCTTAAGCGATACATACACAGAGGCCCCCTCGGCATTGCTGCGCCAAGGGCCCTGGAAATATATACAGGGAGCCTGAAGCGGAGGCGTGGGACAAGATACGCAGTATCTTCCCAGCCCAGCCGCTTCAACTCGGAACAGCGAGACAGTACCAGAGGAAGGGCGAGTGGTCTTGGTTGGCTGGAGAGGCTTGGGACGCAAAAGCGAGAATGAACCAACTGAAAGAAGCTGCTGCTTGCTCCACTGGTGGAGAAGAGAGGAAACCAAACGTGCGGTCATCAGAGCTCGACACATTTTCACCAATCCGGCAATGGGAAAAGGTTGTGGTGACACGAATGATCGGCGGTGAATGAATGATTGGTGAAACACTGGTTGCTGGGTAGGACTAGGGCAAGGGATAAGTGGATAGTGTGGTGCACCCTATTAAAGTTGATATTCCACTTTACGTTATGAACACCAATGGGGAGGCAGTTTGTTACAAACAATAGTCAAGTCATCTGTCGTAAGATTGCCAGTCGCTGTTGTTTGACGCTATGATTTTCATTGTGGCGTCTCTACGCATGAGGCCGTTAAGAAGTGGCAGATATAACACTGCACCACCGACAATGAGCTCTCCTTGCGCCTCGGCGTCCCTAGCGCTCCCTCAATAGACACCCTGCTGCTGGCTTTACTCGATTCAGCGATTGTGAGATCGACAAAGTGAGCCATCTGCGCATCCGAACAGTGGCCAGTGAAAACCTCTAATTTTCAATATCATATCAATTTTAAATACCTGAACCCAGCAATATTCACCTTAGATTGTATCATATCACAACCTCCCAGATATGGTATACATCTCCCAGGATTCTTGGGTGTGTACCGTATGTACCGTATGCCAGCTGCCGGGTTCTTTTTTGGCCGACCAAGCGACGGGGCTCCCTCCACAGACAGACTTTGCGCATCGGTCCCGCATGTCGTCGCCAGGGCCCATGTCGACGTGCTCGAGTCTCGCGACGCTGGACTCGTCCCATGCCGGCAAGGGCAGCTACACCTGGAGCGACCGCGTGCGCTGCCTGCGTCTGCTGGAGTTCGGCTGCACGTTGCTCATGATCGGCATCGCTGCGGCCTTTTCCAAGATCAAAGTGCACATGCGTACGACGAGTCTCCTTCCGACTGGCTGCTTTGCGTGACGCTGACGATGCTGCTCTGCTGGCTGCCGTAGGCGACATCCCGAACGTCGAAGTGCGTCTCAACTCGACCTACTCAATCTATGCGCGCGACCCGACGCTCAATAACAAGGAGCTGACCCAACAAGGTGCGTCGTTCGCTGACTTCCCGGTCTTTACGATAGGAGTATTGACACCTTGCTGTCTCCAGTCACGATGATCGAGGTCGGCGTCATTGGTATGCTCGTGCCTATTGCGGTGAATCTGATCATCAACTACGGCCTGCCGCATGTGAAACGTGTGCGCAAGATCGCGCACGACACGCGCGACTTCCTGCTCAGTCTCATGCTTTCGGTCGGGCTCTCGCAGCTGCTGACGCAGTTCATCAAGAACATGACGGGCCGCTTCCGCCCGTGCTTCTATGACATGTGCGGCTGGCAGTACGACGTGGTATGGGACGGCACCACGAACCTCTGCACCGAGTCGGCCCACGAGCAGGAGGCGCGCAAGAGCTTCCCGTCTGGCCATTCGTCCTTCTCCTGGAGCACCATGCTGCTGCTCACGGTACGACCACTAGCCTGATTCACTCCAAAGCGCTAAATCTAGCGTTTAGAGACTGACAGCGTGGCTTCTTCTATCAGCTTTATCTATTGGGCCGCTCGCGTCTCAACTGCGAGAACCGCAGCGAGACCATGCTGCGCGGCGGCCGCAAGCTGACCAAACTGGGGCTGTGCTTTTTGCCATCCTTCTTGGCCACGTGGGTCGCCGTCACGCGCTCCGTGGACAACTGGCACCATTACAGCGACATTCTGGTGCGTTCATTTGATGATAAATTCAAAGATGGAGTCACCTATCGATTTATAATGTTGACTTGACTTTTTTCCGCGTTCAGGCTGGAAGCATCATCGGCGCGGTCTCGGCCTGCATTGGCTACGGATACAACTACGGCTCGGTGTTTTCGGAGAATGCTGGTGTGCCGGCGGAAGAGATCCACAACAGACGCAAGGTGAGCAGGAAGCGCACCACACGTGTCCCTTGCAGGCCCCAGTACTCACGCGACACTCTCACTCTGCATGTACAGATCAAGGAGCATGAGCGCCAGACGTCCTCGTCGTCCAAAACGTCCTTGTCAATGCACCAGTTGGTGTGATTGTTTTGCTTGCAGCTTTAGAGAGCTTTACACTGTTAACTGGATGCCTAAGTTTTGCCTTCCTCAAATAATTAGGTCTTTCCATAAATCCCAGTTTCAATAAAAACGTGCCCAAATTGACCGTTCACGCATGTGTGAGACCCGAGACCGACCAGCTTGATCCGCAGCCTTCGGCAGTGTTCGCTCGTGTTCCACGGCGACCCCGGTCCGTGCACCGATGGAGCTCCCGGCAGACCGCAACGGGCCCACCGGCCGCAATTGTCGAGGCTCATGGCTCCGCCGCAACCTGTGAGTGCGCGTGTCTGGGCGCAAGCCATCCACGCGGTCACGGTACAGAAAATGAGCCTGCGTCGCGCCGCGCAGCTCTACGGCATGCATCACATGGCGCTCTATCGACGCGTGCGTGGCCAGTGTATGACCAGCTCGTCACTGCAGGTGCCGGACGATTTCCAGCTCACGCGCGCACAGGAGCAGGCCATTTTGGAATGGCTACGCCAGCAGTACTCGCACGAGCAGGCCGTGTCGTCCGATGAGATGCGCAACGTTGTGCGCACGGTCGTGAGCGAGAACGAGCGCGTGGTCATCCCGGCAGACTTTCCTTCCAACCGCTGGATCGCCAGTTTCAAGCGGACCCACGGACTCATGCGCTCGAGCCCACTACGGCCGTCGCAGCAGGCGCAGGCCAATGCAAACCATGCGCCAGCCAGCGGCTCGAACCAGGCTACGACGAGCAATCAGACAGATGCAGTCGACACAGACACGCAGGCGTATGAGCAGGACGGATACTCAGACCAAGAGGGTGATCGTATGCAGACCCAGGCGGCGCCGCGGTACCCTTGGCGAGAGACCACGAATGTGCCGCCTGAGGTATGGGAGCAGGCCATGGAGGCCGTGGAGCGCCATGGCATGAGTCTGCGCAACGCTGCCAAGGCCTACGGTGTGCATTTTGCAGCGCTCTACCGCCGTCTCAAAAAGAAAGACGAGTCCACTGAGGCCCCAGCCGAGCCAATGCCAGCACCGGAGTTTGCGGACTACTTGCCGCTGGATGACGAATCCGCGATCATTCGCGTGATCCACGCGCGAGCGGAACTAGGCGTGCTCATGACGTACGACGAGCTGGTGGACCTGCTGCACCGGACGGCCATGAAGTACGTGCATGCGGTCACGACGGACCTGTCCAACTCGCTAGTGACCCACTTCCGAAACCGCGTGGACGCCTCCGTGTCCGATCTGGTCGAGGGCTGGCCGCTGCCGCGCCTGGCGGAGCTCTCGAGCCGCCACTTCCAGAGAGCACAGGAGCAGCAGGAGCACAAGAACATGTCTCCTTCGTTCGCCTCAGCAGTGTACTTTGTTTAACAACGTGGTCATATGTGGTCTCCACTGCGAGCGAACATGTGGGGATGAGCGCATGTTAAAGAGATACGTAAGTTAGTGAATGTAAATGCGTGTTGTTCAGATCCCACTAATGCGCAATAAAAATAGCTCATGTTGGGACAACTCAAGCCATGCTGATCAGCTTCACCTATGCGTCTATGATCGAGGTGAGTGTGGCCGCAGACACGCGCGCTTCAATCTGGACGATGTCTCGCTCGCGCAGAACAGCATGCGGATACAGACCCAAGGGCGTCACCAGGTCAGTTACGCCGAAAAGCGT
Source organism: Elongisporangium undulatum (assembly GCA_023334555.1). Taxonomy (NCBI): domain Eukaryota; phylum Oomycota; class Peronosporomycetes; order Pythiales; family Pythiaceae; genus Elongisporangium; species Elongisporangium undulatum. Next base: position 5,893 of record JAADVF010000049.1, read on the forward strand.
CTGTTTGGCATTGGGCGTGATGCCGGCCGCCTCCACGACAGTCCTGACAACGCGGAGCAAAGCCAATAAGCAACGATTAAGCAGAACTGATGAATAAATCCAGAGCCGCATCTCTGCACACATAACTATGGATCTTTATACCACTCACTATACGCACCGTGTGGTCGTGAGGATGCGGTGTGGCTGCGCCGCATCGCCCGCGAGTACGGCCCATAGCCGCAACATGCGCTCGCGCGCTTCTTCGGCGTCCATTTTGTTTTCAGATTGTGTTTGTAGTGTCGGCCACACTATTTAGTTGGCGATGGTTGTGACAACCAGGTGTTCTTTGGGCTTCCATGAAGTTCCACGACGATCATATGCATAGAACCGGCGTCACTCCTCGAGTGGCCGACCTCGGACCATATTTTCATGAGCCGATCGCAGGCCCCCGTTAGCGACCGCGTCTGGGCGCAGGCGCTCCACGCAGTCACCAGCCAGCACCTGAGCCTCCGACGCGCCGCCCAGCTCTATGGCATGCACCACATGGCCCTACATCGTCGCGTACTGCGTGTACGCCAAGCGATGGCCGAGTCGCAGACCTCCGCTAGCGCTGATCGATCGCAGCCGACTCCTTCAGCGGCTCCCCCTGCTCCAAATGTGCTGCACTGGCCTGCGCTAGCGCGCGGTCTTCCTGGCCCTGATCCTGAGTCCGATTACACGGCGTCGCCTTCCTCCTCTGCGTCCCCAATCATAGGCCGACTTGGATCAGAGGATGCCCGTCCTCGCGGCTTGAAACGGACGCGGTCTGCTGCAGGGGCAGACGATGATGATCGCCAATCACCCGACTGCGGGGAGCTTGAAGACGACCGCACAGACACGACGTCGCACAGTGGGTATACAGCGGCGCTGGCGGTCTCTCCCTCGCGGCCCTACCGAGAGACAAATGACGTGCCGAATGACGTGTGGGAGCAGGCCATCAACGCCGTGGAGCTACACGGAATGAGTCTTCGCAGTGCAGCCAAGGCGTACGGCGTCCACTTCGCTGCACTCTACCGCCGCGTGAAGAAACGGTCAGATCAGAGGAGGGCAGTCGTGGTCACGGAGAACTACATTCCGTTCGAAGACGAGGCTGGGATCATCCGCGTTGTGCGCGCCTACGCCGAGATCGGGCTGTTCATGCGCTACGAGGAGCTGCTGGAGCTTCTGCACCGCACAGCCATGAAGTACACGCCCATCATGACCGAAGAGCGATCGCAGCTGCTGATCCAGCGGTTTCTCCATCGCGCTGAAGTGGCCGTGCACCATTTGATCCACGACTGGCCCAGTGCTCAAGCCGAAATGGTTCCGCCGCTGCGGACCCCTGCGGCCTCAGCATCGATGATCCAGAGCGAAGGCTACCGAGCACTAGGCAACGAGTTCCGCAGCTAGAGCAATACCGAATGTAACGCAGCGCGAACTCAAGTCGGATCATCTGAAGACTACACAGCAACAGAGTGTGGACTGCTGTGCTGAAGGGCGTTGCACGAGTCGGAGTCGCTTCTGTATTTGCGGGCAGCATATATTTATTTTATACGCACATATAATAACAACCGAAACATATAACAAACCAAGCAATTTGGCAGAAACCTATGATAAAGACATGCATACCGACAGGTATATATGCAAAGAGACAGCACTCGAGGCAGGTACTCTATGGCGAAGCAGACTTCAAGCTATCATGTGGCCTGTTATCAACAGGAGCTATTATAGGTGTACCCATTTTGAATAGATACAAAACGTTAGTTCACAGTGCAAATGTGTCTGTCCAGCCAAAGCAACGCAGTCAACACAAGCCAGGATCAGCGGCTGTGGTGAGACGAGTCAACTGGGCGACGTCGTGAGTGCAATGTTTTCATGGGTCGACTCCGTAGCGAGCAAAACAGTCCTGGATCTGGCTTGCTACAAATCGAAGCTTGTGCTTACTTACGTCCTGACAGCTCTGGAGTTATCGATCTGCTCACGGCTGCTTGCCGTCGACTGATGCACTGACGCAACTTGGGAGCATGATTACTGTACACGGTTTTTTAAACCTCGTAACCAAGACGACTTTGTGTTCCCTATCTGCACGGAAGCGGTAAACGAGCCCAGCTCCGATGAGATTGGCTATTTCCGTTGGGTTCAAATGATTGCCACTGTCATGATCTTAAACTTCAACAGAATCTCTGTTCCCCCACATTCAATGCAGCAATCATGGCAATCCATTACAGCCCAGTGAGCAGACCAGCTTAAAATTCACTCTAACTTTTCTCCATAACTTCAAGGCACTTCCTTCGTGTCCAACGCGAGCTCTCTTATGTCTCACGAGTGCGCGTGGCTGTCTACCTGGCGGCACCTTCGACACCGATGACGTACTCGCTGGCGCGAGACATGCGAGCCATATCTTGGTGGCCCTGGTGGTGGTCCATGGTATCCTTGAGATCATCATCCCGTTTCTATGGTTCAATTCCAGCAAACTAGTGAGTATAGATAGAGCTCATCAGCAGCGAATTCAAGGCCAATGCACCTTGCGTTGGTTGTGGAACTCCTGCGACGGGATACCAGCGGATTCCCAGCAGAAAACCGAGCCGTAATTGTAGTGGTAGGCCACGGCTGCAGCCACAATGCCGATCAGACTACCCGTCAGAATGTCGCTAAAGTGGTGCCAGTTGTCGTTGGCGCGCGTGACCGCTACCCAGGCCGCCAGAAATGATGGTGTGAAGCACACCAGCAGCTTGAGCAGTTTGCGTCCGCCGCGCATAACGGTCTCGTGGCGGTCTTCACAGTTGAGACGCGAGCGTCCAAGCAAGTATAGCTGATACAAGACACCAATCTAGTCAGTATGAGCCAGAGAGCTCTACGGAGGGGAGGACTATAGATACCGTCAGTAGGAACATGGTCGCCCAGGCGTAGGACGAATGGCCCGAGGGGAAGCTCTTGCGAGCCTCGCTCTCCCACTTGGCGTTGGTGCACAGGTTTGTCGAGCCGTCCCAAATAGCATCGTACTGCCAGCCGCACATGTCGTAGAAGCACGGGCGCAGCCGGCCCGCCGTGTTCTTGATAAACTGGGTCAGCATCTGCGCAAAGCCCGCAGCCAGCACGAGGCTCAGCAGGAAGTCCCGCGTGTCGTGGCGGATCACGCGCGAGCGCTTGCAGAGCGGCAGCACGTAGTTGACGATGATGTTGATAGCGATTGGGAAAACTGTGCAGCAGATCCAGAGCGCGCGCATGGTCACTAAGAGAGAGAGAGAGAGTCAGCATCACACAGACAGTGGAGGCTGCTGGATCTAGGACGCACCCTGCTGGTCCAGCTTCTCATAGTCGATGGTCGAATCACGTGAGTACACCGAGACGGTCGAGTTGAGGCGCACTTGGATCTTGGGGATCGCGCCTGTCAACAGCCGTCGTGCGATTAGTCACTTAGTAGGTACGGCCGTACGAATTAATCCACATAAATGACATACGTTGGTGCACCTCAATGTGCGCAAACACTTGACCGATGGCGAACATGAACAACGCGCAGCCGAACTCCACGACGCGGTACTCCATCAGCTGCTCACGCCACGTGCGCTTCTCGCGGTAATTGGGCGGCTCCTCCAGCTGCTCGCCCCACTTGCGTGGGCCTTGGCCACCGCTGGCCGGAGCGGCGTTCGAGGCCGGCGACTGCATATGCAGGTACTCATTCTCGCCCATGAAGGAGCCGTTGACATTGATGCTCACGCCGGAGGTCTCTGCTGTCATCTTGCTGTCCAGTTCTCTTCTGGACCGCCACTGCCACCTGATTCTCCTCCTCGATGCGTGTGTGTGTGGCACAAGTTCAGACCAAGAGCGACATTTGTTCACGGAAAAATGGATAATTAATTGTCGCAGGTTTGTGCGAATCAACAACTGTATTGAAAACAGGATTACGTCATGCCCATCCAGAAGGTCAGTTATACGTTATCACAGGTTTTTGACGCCAAAGATGTCACATGAGTGTTCTGTTTTGTGTGAACGGCAGCTGCGCCTTTGTCCACAGTGCAACCGTGTGGTGTGTACCATATATTGTGGTACATGTACCCGGTCTTAACACATGATGTTGTCTACACTAAAATGAACATTTTCTATAGCGTGGTCCACCTAAAATAGAATCCGGCTTTTGGGTGTGAGAGAAAGATCATCAGCGCGAAACCCAGGAGCTCTCAAGAGGTACGATGGGAACGCCTCCGGCCGCTCTCTCTCTCTCTGTCGCTCACCATGCGTCCGCCCGTATGGCTCTCTGCCTCCTCTCCAGCTCTGCGCAGTCGCGTGGTGAAAAATCCAGTCAAACGCCATGGCGAGTCGTCGCGCCAGGTACGTGAGCCGCTCATGCGCAGGCGTCATCGGCTGGCAATGTCTGACCGTTGCGCCATTGTGCTGCTGTTCACAGCGGTCGCGCTGGCATGGCAGCTGCGCTTTACCACGCGCCGTCTAGCGAGTCGTCGGACTCGGACTACGATGATGATGATGACGACTACGGCTTCTTCGACGACGATGCCGACTACCGCTGGATCGACTACGAAATGCCGGACTTCTTGATGTACGGAGGCCCCGACTTGGCCGCTCGTCCGTTTCGCCAGCCGCAACGCAGCCGACCCAGCGCCCAATCGAAGCCAGCGACCAAGCCCACACCGACGCCACCGCCGCCGGCCGTCCTCTGCCGCTTCTTCGTGCTGGGCAAATGCCGCTACGGGAGCCGCTGCTCGTACTCGCACACGCTGCCTCCTGCCGTATCGTCCGAAGGTGAAGGCGGTGAGCCAAGCGAGCAGTTGAGTGCAGCAGCTGCGCTCGTGGACTGTCCGTTCTTCCTGCGCGGCAAATGCAAGTTTGGCGACTTCTGTCGCCTGCGCCATTCGACCAGCGCCAGCAGCGGAGCTGCCGCTTCTGCTAATGCGACGGCTACAAGCGCATCGAACCAGACGCAGGAAGCCACTAGCAGCAGCACATCTACAGCCCAAACTGCTGTGACGGAAGCCGCCGCCGAAGGACAGGAGTTCACCTGCGGCATCTGCTTTGAGGACATTGTGGAGTGCGGCAAGCAGTTTGGTCTCATGAGTAAGTGCCTTGTGATACTGCAGGATGTCCTGGTAAGCAGTGCTCATTCTGTTGCTGCTGTGACAGGCTGTGACCACTGCTACTGTCTCGACTGTCTACGCTCGTGGCGCCAGTCCAAGGGCCAGGAGGTCGACGTCACGCGCAGCTGCCCGGCCTGCCGCGTGCCCAGCAACTACATCGTGCCGTCGCTTACGTTCTGCACGGGGGAAGCTAAGGAAAAGCTTGTGGCCGCCTACAAAAGCCATCTCTCGGTGCGCGAGTGCAAGTATTTTACTGGCCAGCTGGGTTCGTGCCCCTTTGGTCCCCACTGCTTCTACGCTCATCGCGACAGCGACGGCCGCGATGTGAAGCACCGCGACCACCAGAAACGGACTCGACGTGGCTACCGCCGGGGCAATAACAACCGCAGCAGCAGAATGGCCGACGACGCAGCGGCCTCGACGCTTCTGAGCAGCTACAGCCAGCTCTTCCGCTTTCTTGAGTCGTTCCACTGGGACGAATACGACGGCCACGACTTTGAAGACGAGCTCCACGAGCATGATGGCTGGGCGTAGCAGTCTTGTGAACAAAGCCACCACCTCTTCCCCGCTGCCCTGTTGGCCCTATGTGTGTAGTGTTGTTTAGCTGCTGGACCCAGCAGCACTTCGTGAATGTCGACGGACCGTCCTTGAAACCTAAAAATGAATGCCAACGCAACGTAACGAAACCCAGAGCGACGCCTGTTGCGTTTATTCCTTGGTGTTTGACATCCAGCAAATGCATTCAAGTCGCACGACACGCTCCAAGCCGAGCTCGCGAGCTACAGGGCCAAAGTCTCGCCAGTCAAAGGCAGCTGAAGCGCGTTGCGAGAGCGGAGACCCGACCCATGAGATCGTTGGAGCGCGTTTGAGTTCAGCAAGGTGCTCCAAGCGACTCGACTTAAGCATGAATCGTCAGATGGCGCCCTTCCAGATCTTCCCACGCCAAGTGCTGCAGTACGAGCTAATGGGCGTCCATTTGACTGAGCTATGGCTCACGAACCACCACCTGACGTCGCTCCCGTCCGAGATCTCAGCCTTTGTTAACCTGAGACTGCTCGGGCTTGGAGGCAATCTGATCTCGACTCTGCCCGAGGAGCTCTCGGAGCTGCAGAGTCTGGAGTCGCTCTATTTGGAGCGCAATCAGCTCAAGACGATCCCAATGAATGTGCAATTCCCTCGGAATCTCCAGCATCTGCGGCTGGATCACAATCGCCTCTCCCTATTTCCAGTCCAGGTCACTCGACTCCGCCTGCTGAATCTGCTGGGTTTGAGTCACAACGGGATCCGAGTGATTCCCAGCGAGATCCGACGGCTTGTCAATCTCGTGGAGCTGGACTTGGACCACAACGCCATCGGGCCGGAGCTTCCAGCTGAGATTGAGATGTTAAAACGACTCGAACGGCTGGGATTGGAACATAATCAGCTTTCGCACCGACCTGAGTGCCTTGGATGCATGCCTTTGCTAAGATATATTCGTCTCAGTGGCAATACTGCCATCCCAGACCAGGAGATCCAGAATGAAGAAGCTGTAAGCAGGCCAACAGTGGTGGCAGAGTTGCCATGTAGCGATCTAAATACTCTCAATCGAGAGAGCTACTATCCGTGACTTCGTCCCAGCACATTCGATAGAAAGAGACGAGCAATGTACATCACAAAATGCCTTCTTTGTTCATTGTTTGTAGAGGCGGAAAGACGCTAGTGCTAAGTTATTTACCATACAGCCAGCCATTATCAGGCGTCTTCCTTGGACTCGGTCGCCGGAGACAAGTTCTGGCTTCGCTGCTGCCCGGGGTGCAGCAAATCCACGGCGTCCTGTAAACAAAAGGGACACAAAACCATGGTGTTGAAGCGCTGGTTCCTGCCATCATCGTTCGCACGTTGGCAAAGAACGCATCCGCCCAGGAACATGTTAGTGGGGACGTGAGCCTTCACGTACTCCTGCCACAATGCCGGCTGGCACTGTCGGACTTGAGTCAGCGGCATGCCCGTTTCATTCGCATACGCTTTCATCCGCTCCAGGACTTCGATTTGGTCTGCGCGCGCGTTTGGAGCAGCCTGGAGGTCGTTACTAGTAGATGATTTGGCCGCTGCGAGATTCAATTGATCACTTCGTGCCGCTTGGCTTCTCGAAAAGCCCACAAACTCTACTTCGTCATCCTCAGACTCGTCAATTGACTCAGTAGTCATAACAGTGTCACTTGTAGCTGCAGAATCGGCTGGCTTTTCAGCAACGGAATCGATTATTCCATCAGCTTGCAACTCATTTGGAGTAGCTCCATTTTGCTCCACTTCGTGTACTTCAATCGTTTCCCGCAGTTCTCCTTCTTCGATCGATCCGCTCTCAACCGAATCCTCGGTAGCCACAGCCAACCCCATCGGTTCATCATCATCATCTTCAAGTACCTCGATAACTGATGGGGCGGGAAGACCTTCTTCGAGCATTCTGATCGCCTCGTCGGGCAGCATGTTGTCCTGAAGTCTCAGACTTCTCAAACTCGTGAGTGCCTTGATAACCGATGGCGGTACTTCATCGATGGAGTTGGCTCTCAGGTCCAAGATTTCTAGTTTCACCAGCTTCATCAGAACTACTTCTGGCAGAGTTCGCAGATTGTTGTGTGACAAATCCAGTTCTTTCAGTGCGCCAAGTCTGGCAATCACGATTGGGAAGTTTGCGATCGAGTTTTCAGAGAGGTTCAGGACTTCAAGCGTTTTCAATCGATCCATCCCACTCGGCAACTCCACAAGGCAGTTCGCACTGAGATCCAAAACTCGCAGCTGATTGCACAGAAGCACCGCATTTGGAACTCGAAATAGCTCGCACTGGTGCAACGACAATCGCTCAGTGGATTTTCCGAAAATGATTTGCGCTTCCATTCGGTTCTTGGCCGTGCGGTGCAAGGCATTCGCAACTTGGTTGTCGCCGTAAGCATTAACACGAACGGAAATGCTGAGCTTGGAAAGTTCATCCGCCAGTTGTGAAGCTCTCTGATCAGAAGATGGCGATGCTGCATAGCCACATAGAATTTCCAAGCCCAAAAGCAATTCCCACGACCCGACAACCAGTGGATCGTCCTGAATACAGCGCTCGAGAGTAGCTGCCAAAGCTTTCATTTGGCCCTGTCGTAGCGCCAGCGAGGCAAGCGCCGCCAACACACGGGCATGCATTTTGGTTGTGCTGCGGTCAGCGACGCATTTCCGTAGTCCTGCTCGCACCTTCCGGAACTCCCAGTCTTGCGTTGCAAAATCTATCGTCATAGTTGAAATCAGTTCCGTTCCATATCATCTATAAAGCAAATATAACTCACCCGCAAACATAAGCCAGAATTCCGGAGCATGCCCGAGTGGCTCGATGAATTTGCTAAACAGAGTCGATGTCTCAGAGGGAGGTATAGCTCCAACAACCATCTGAAATAATTCCATCTGCGCCAGCTCGATGGCCGAATTCCTTCCGAAAGGCGATAAGCATTCTTGAAGTGCCGCCTCAACATCATGCCGCATGACTGCTTTTGATACAGTTGCCTTCAATTTCTGCTTCTGTTCCGATTCAACATTCATTCGATCCATATAAGTGCGGAAGAGTAACATGAGCCCGGTAGTATAACTGATTGCAGTTTGGTGCGGTAAACTCCGTTGAAGTGACTGGAAAATGACAGAGGATTCCAACATGAAACGCATTTTCCAAATGATTTGGCGCCATTCGATGGGGATAAAATCAAGCCTGGATGATCTCAAGATAGGCTCAAGTGATTCAATCGCTCCCGTTGGTCCAATGAGCAAAGACAGTAACTGAATCACGTTAAGAAGCAAGTAAATGTCGCTTAACTTTAGAGGTGTGGTTCCCCCATCAACCAGGCGCCAACGATCCATCCAGATCATGATAAGTTCGTCCAAAAACTTGCGATATTCTTCTGGATCGGTTTGCTCGTGAATTGTTGTTGCCTTCTCTACCAGATGCCCAGGAATCTTGCCGAAAAGACGTGTCAACTGTACCCACACAGATCGATGGCACACAAAATCTCCATCTTGACATGGATCTTTAGCCTGAGAGCACTGATGCAGGCACAAATAGTAGTAAAGCGCCTCCGAAATATACTTTTCGTCTACTGTGTTCACTACTGCGATCATGAATTCAACGGCTTTGGTTCTGTGGCCCACTAATTCATCTAATACTCGTGCAGCAGTAAACGCAGCAAGAGGCAGCAGCTTTATCTGCGGCCAGTGATGCTCCAATAAAACATGTAATAAGTGGTCGTCGTTTGCATGGTCAACTTCACAGCTCGAGCTGAGCACCAGTATCCAATTTGTATATAGTACATTTCCAGTGTCGAAAGAAGAGGTGTTGGGATTCCATTGCTCGATTAAAGATTCATAAACATCCAATGCTTGCTTCCGCCGCTCAAATGATCTCGTCGAGTCGCCATCTTGCGCATACCCTGGAGCCGAATTCAGACCGAATGATTCAATCGTGTACGCAAATTGTTTCACCTTGGGTGGCTGGTTAACCGTTGACATTGCCCACGTCCCCATGTGAGCTGGTATCTCGTTAAATAATAAAATGTGAGCGTACGTCATCGTGATGCATGCCAGTTCTCGCTGATCCAAAATTCGAGCATCAACAAACGTTGTCGACGTAGACGCTGGGTGAAAATTTATCACCGATCCCAGTATTTCTAGAACACGCGTTGACTTCCCAGCTCGAAAGAGTCGGACGCAAAGGCTCACAAGAACTGCCGTCATAAGGATTGACAAGCTGGAGGCTTTCATAATCTCCTCCTCAGCGGATTCATTCATAGATTCATACTTCTTGGAAATGTGAGCTAAGATGCGGCCATACATTGCTTCCATGGTCGGAATTGAATCAAAGTGAGAAATTGACAAGTAATGAAGCCATAACCCGTGCGATCTCGGAATAAACAGGCCTGCTTGCTCTGCAGTTTGCAGCACACCTTCCAAATCGCCCAATACCTGAGATAACTGAAGATGAAACAGCCAAAGCACTTCGTTGTAGGCGTTTTCTTCATGCTCCAACGCTCTTGACAGAGTAGAAAGACTCCTTTTTAGTAGGTTTTCATCAATCGATGCGGTTGTGGATGAATCAGTGCCGAGAAATCGCCATACGGACATCAGCTGATGATATACAAAGGACTCATCGGACAACTGTGAGACATCATCACTGTCGTAAAGTTGCTTGATCAGTAACAAATCACGAAGCACCACACGATCGTAATGACATACCTGCAGGTGACATCCAACTGAAGCTGAATAATCGCCAAAAGTAACCACGAGTTCACATCTCCAGTATTCGTCTTCACGCTTTCTTCAAGCGACTCAGCGGACAATCGGGTCATAGATTGATCTCCATCGCAATAGCGAAGACTGCCGACGCTTCGGGTACTATCAGCGCAAATGGAGTCATTTGCATCCTCAAGAGCGAGAAAGTTTTCATCATCCATGGCTTCATCATGACCGGCCGCATTTCTTGACGCGCTTCCCTGCTCGCCAGCGACAGATGCTTTCTAAAGTAATTACAGGTGCAGGTGATAAATTTGTCTGAGCAATAAAATATTCGTTTCACCTTACGACACAATGTACCTTTCCAATTGATGACTTCAAGCCTATCAGCGGCCACTTCTTCATCACCAAAGCTCGACGCTCCGCAAAGTTCTGGAGAAGATGCAGTTCTGGTGCTGAAAGCAACTGACTCACTTCTTCTGAGCCGTTATCTTCCGGTAATGATCGTTCGGTGGCTGCTTCGAAATCTTTTTGATGCAGGTAGGCGCAGTTCTCGTCATTGCAGGTCCCATTGAGCTCAAACAAGCAGAATATCCTACAACCAAAACAATATTCTGAGCCCCTACTATCAATGTTGCGGCCAGGACAGTTGCATACCTCATTGGATCCACTTGCTTATCCTTGGCGATACTCTTCTTTGTACCAGCACTGCGCGAGTGAACTTGTTTAAATATCGAGTCTTCTCCAATTGCAAATGGCCGCGAAAACGAAGATGTTGGGTTTGCAAACGTCGCTTTATGGACAGCTGATGAATGGCTATGGAGATCTAGACTGTCGTCACTGATTCTTGATTGAAACAACTTGTCCAGATGAAGACAGAACCCTGAGAATTCGCTCAAAGACTGAAAGGTCGCCGACGAGCGCCAAACTGATCGCTCAAACACTCTCGCCAAGCAATGGGGGAAGGCCTGCGTAGGGTCAACCGAAGCCAGCTGGAAAGGCGCTTTTCCCATGAGCGAAGCGGCAAAATAGCTTGAGCGGAGTGCAGTGTCCAGGCTACCAGCACTGTCGATGGATCCTAAGGATGATGGTCCTGAACAAGCATCCTCGATAGCTTGTTTCTCCAGCATCAACCATGCCTTAATAAGAGCTATGGGGAAACAACAAGTCAGATTTACAAGGGATATATGTGGAAGACCATGAGCAGGTATCAACGTACCCGGCTCCTCAAGGCATAGCGTCGGTTCCGCTGCCACTTGCGACCCAGGAGTCCAGATGCGCAGCTTTGACTGATCTATGCTCAGCTCTATATCTGCACATCCTTTCACTAGGCCCATGCAGTGATATTCTGATAACGTTTGGGCAAAATGTCTGATATCCTCAGAACCCAACGCGCATGAGCCGCCTGTGCATTGCTGGGCTTTCTCGAGCAATAACGTCGCAGGTATCGGCTGACTCAATGTGCTTCCATGTTAGAACAGTAGTAAAGTACTTTGTGGTAGACAATAAAGCGCGATACCTTTCCAGTTTGAAGTAGATATCGTACAGATATCCGAAACAGCAGCGACGTCTTCAAGAAGGCATGTTCCTCTGTCGTGAGCTTGCGATACAGTCCGGTACCTACAAGTGCGTGAACAACCGTGTCAGCGTCACTGCCTTCTTGAAGGCTGGATGCAGGCAACTTACAGTCGTGCATGGTTTTGGTGGTGGCACGCGATGCAATGCTCTCTGCAGCTGGTAGTGATTCGACTCTAGTCGTGCGCTTGAGCAGTTGGGTGGTCTCTAGTGGTGCGTCGCTCGGTCTTTTGAGGTTGTTCAGCTGCTTGAACTGCTTGGTGAGTGCACTGGCCGTCTGCTGGTTCTTCTGCAAGCGCAGAGAGTCAAACTGTCAATATCCATCCAAGACCCCAAAGCAGTCGTCCACTGCGCACAGCCACCTTGACTATTGCCAGCGCTCGCTCCTGCAACAACTGCAACTCTTCCTTACGCGTCTTGCCAGTGGTTTGGTTTCTATATTGTCACAGTGCCCACGTCAGCAGCAAGCCTTCATTGGTCTATCTAGGCAACCAAGCTAGTTCCCTACGTGGGTTTCTTCAGCTGCGCCAGTTGGTGCTCGCTCTGTTTGACCTGCTGCTTCAGCGACTGCGCAAAGCTCTGCTTCGTCTGCTTTTCCGCCAGCCAACGCGCCCGCGCGGCCTCCAGCTCCGCCAGCTGTGCGCGCAACACCGGCAGGTCTTCCGCGCGCGTGGCCATGGAGGTTGCCTGCCTGCCCCAAGGAATCCAAATGCCACACGAACCTAGGACAGAGTGTGTATACGCTAATCTAGGAACCACGGAAAAACAGAGTGGTGCACCTTATTTAGAGTGAACAGTCGCGTCGTTTCGACAGCGCAGGAGTCAAGGGGCCGGACAGAACAAGATCGGCCATGTCGGGCGTGCACGTGCTTGCGGATGGAAACCCGCGTCAGGGCGGCATGGATGAGGACGAGTGCGACCAATGCGTGCATGGTGCGTCCCTGGTACAGATTGGCTGCACCTCTTGGTGCCCGTATTGGAGCTCCGACTGACGGTCTATGGATCTGGCTGGGCAGATATCGTGAGCTGGTTTCAGCGCAAGGCCGAGCTCCCGGATGCGCGCGACACGGACGATGGTTCGTAAGACTGCGATACCTGCAAAAATGTGTTGGTGTTGTATGTGGCTAATGACACCGCGGCGGTCTGCTGCAGAGGTGGATGCACTGGAGAAAGCGCTCGGCGTCAAGGTTCCAGTGGTGAGTCCCTTGGTCGTGTGTTTGCTGCTTGCTGCTCTCTCCCGATAGCCAACACCGCCTCTCGCTGTAGATGCTGCGTGTCTTGCTGGTCAAGCAGAGCGGAGGCATCTGGTTTGACGCCTTCAAGGTAATTAGATGTATACTCTTGACCTGTTTCCTGTCTAGTTTGCAGCGTTCTCACTCCCCGCCCTGCCTTTACGCCTTGCAGTCTCTGTCGGCCGATGTACGTGCTGTCAGGCTGCAGTTCACTCTGCTTCAGGTGTTCACCGCTATCCGTCTTTCTTTGCTAGGACATCATGAGCTCAGCCGACAAACTATCGTCTGCCAGTGGCTGGAAACGCAGCTTCGTTCCGTTCGCCACCGACGTGGACGGCACTGCGCTCGTGACGGACATCAGCAACAAGGGCGCCGTGCTGGAGTTCAGTGACGACGGCCAGGGTGCGCAGGTAGCCACAACACTGTCGCAATATCTCGAAGAGTACCGCAACCGCCTGCTGTCCGGCCAGTTTGACTTTGTCGAAGACGTCGGACTCGTCGAGCGCTCGCGCAAGTGACCATCAAACACAGCACAAGTAGCGATCTCGTAGCTACAAAGGATTTCTATTTCGATTCGCCCCCTTACGCAGCGGCTAACTAGCAGCAAAAGGGCCAATAATTACCAGTCAAAAATCAACGATACAACCACACTCACTGTGCCCTCTAGCTACTAAGTCATTGTGCGGATGCCCATGCGCTTCATCTCTGGGCGAGGCGAGTGCGCGGTCTCACGCTTGCTGCTCTCATACCGCAGGATCCGCTCGTGGCGCTTGCGCAGGAACCAGCCAAACATGGAGACGAAGAAGCAAAGCACCAGCACAGTGCCAATAAGCCCGAGTACCGAGATATCTTCGGCGCCGCCTGCGACGGTTTGATCGGCCAGTGAGAAGCTCAGCTTTACATTAGTCGGCTCGACGCGGCGCGCAAACGTGCCCTTGGACCGCAGTGTGCTGGACGCATTGCCGAGTTCGCTCTGGAGCACGTCCACGATCGCGTTCAGGGATTTCTCGCCCACACGCGAGGCCGGGAGCACCTGGAAGTAGACCACAATGCTACCTCGCTTGAGCGCCGTAATATCCAGTCTCGTGCGTGGGATCTGCAGCGCTGCCGCCACTTCGGTCGTAAATGACTGCTCAAACGCTTCGACCGCTTCAGGACTGAACAACACTTCGTCGTAGCTCATCTCCACCTCGTACTTGACCGAGACGAGCTTCGAGCCGCACTCCATGCCGTTGCAGATGCCCGTGAGCACTGGCTTTTGCGCTGCCTCACAAAACGTCTCGGCCGGCGCTTGGACCTGCGTCTCGACGTCCCAGCAGATGGCTTCGCGCGTGCGTTTGCCGCCTCCACAGCCACTGCTGCAAGTTGTCCACTCGGTCACAGTCCACACGTAAGTCTTCGCATCGCTCTTGACGCTGCAATCCGGTGGGTTGTACCCTGGACGACAGATGCATTGCGCATTGGTCGAAGGCTGCAGTGATCGCCGTTCATTGTCGAGCCCGACGGCGGTGGCGTGGTAATCCGGGAAGCACGTGCCGTGGCCTGAGCACGAGAGGCGGCCACAGAGATCAGGTGGATGCAACGGACTCACAGCGAGGGACTTGGCCGACCACGTCGAGAAGCCGTTGAGGTTCTTGGCGCGCACCTTGAACGTGTACGATCGACCATTGGCGAGGCTCGCGACCATGACCGACGTCGCGACAGCCGGCACGGACGTTTCGGTGGGCATAGCGGATCCGTTCTGGATTAGCGTGATAGAGGAAGCCACAGGGGTCACGAGCTGCGTGCCCACGAGCTGGTGCGTCTCCTCGTCCATCCAGCCGAGCTCATAGGCCGTGATGGGATCGGACCCATCGTCCTCCGGCGGCTTCCACGAGACCTCCGCGCAGCCGTCAAACGCGACAGCCGCGACGCCCGTGGGGTTGGATGGTACTCCATGGATCTCCACATTCGCTGGGATTGTGGTCACTGGCTCCATACTGCCGATCGGAGACGAGTTGCTGCTGCTGTTCCCAATAGATGTGCTGTTCCACGTGGCCACCGAAGACGCGTCTTCGGCTGCTGCTTCGACACTTATAGCATTGGAGCTCGATCCGCTGGTTTCCATTGACGACAGCAGCACGCCGGCCTCAGTGCTATGAGAAGACGACGACGAGTCTGCAACTTGGGTGTTCACGTTGATTGGCACACGAATCACAATCGAGTCGTGAGCTTCTGACGCCGAATTGGCGGTGGAAGCGACATCTTCTGGCTCTGCGGCGATCACTATAGCCAAAAGACACATGAGCAGAGCGGTACGAGCCCATAAGACCATCCTACGACGTCTGGACCGCGAGCTCTGAGCCCCGCGTTGTCTCGCCATGGTGTCCATGAGCAGCACTTCTGGCTATGTCTTCCCTTATGGAAGAGAGTGTTCCGAATGGACCAATCACAGCAATGATCAGCTATCATCTGTTCGTTGATTGGTTGATTTCTTTCTGTGTGTTTCCAGCCAATCACAGATCGTCTTCGTCATGGCACAGTGAGGCATCATTTTAGAAGCCTCACAAAGTGGGGAGGCTCTCGTTGGGGACGAACGCGCCGCGTTCTCAGTGTGGACGAACGCCAGTTGGTGAGCGAGTTGAAGGACTCGCTCAAGAGGCGAGAGCGGATCGCTTTGAGTGGAGTCGATGCCGACCACATGCGATTTTTCGTTGCCAGGAACGGCAAAGCACGACTACGGTCGAACGATCCCGATGTGGTCGCTATGAGGAGGAGACCTTCCTGCTCCTTTGCAGTCTCTCCTGCAAGACGAGCTCGATCCAGCCGAAGAGATTGGTGATGTGATTGAGGATCCTCCGTTGAAGAAGGTGGTTCATGCACTCGTGGTGGCCCCATGGGCGAACAAGAAGCACCGCCTGCTATGGAATTCCACATCGCGGAGATCACACGCATACGACCCAACGGCATCGTTTTTCACACTGGAGCCAGATGAAACGACCGAGTCCGGCCTCTCAGCTGATCATCTGCTGCATGTGACGATGCAGTCAATTGGATTCGTGTGGCTCTGCACTTACGTACGTGGCCGTGCGTGCGCTTTATTGGTGATTGGGGATCTGGATGATGTCCTGCAGGTTGAAGATATCACAAAGCGGCATCTGGTGTTGGTCGATGACTGGACTGCAGATGCCAGATTTGCTGACTTCACAAGCAAGTGCATTGACTGGTTTTCTGAGGATGAGGCCAATCAGCGAAGACTCGCATTCGTTTGCGCAGTTGCCTCACGCGGAAGGTTCGAAGAGGATACGGACCTCGCCCCACGTGCGGTCGAGTTCCATGGCTGGTCATGGACCTTAAATGAGTATTTAGACGCGATCAAGGACGAAGCATCTCTGCAGACTGTGGCAAAACATCTTGATGCGGCGCAAGGGCCATCCGACAAACCGGCATCCGAAATGGTGGCGACCAAACATTACTGCGCAGGTGGATCCTGTCGCTATCTGTTTGGCGTCCTCCGAAACTGTGAAGAAACACATTCGTGCTGCTGTGAATGCAGTAAATGACGATGCGACGCCATTAGATCGCCCGGTCTTTGCCATCAACCGCCTGTATGCGCTGTTCCAGCAACCTGGTGGAAAGGATATTGTTTCACCTGTGATCAGTCAGTATCCTGCTACAACAATGGCCCAAAAACGTTCACGGCAACGCACCGGGGCAGCTCGAATCCAGCCAGCACTGGATGCGTGGATGCTGGAGCTAGTAATTTTCGACGCGGTGGCCTCGAGCAGTTCGTGAATGCAAACGGAATCAAAACCGCAACGTGGCCTGGGTGGACCAAAGGTGGAATCCCAGTGCATTGTGAGATGCACGTCATGTGGATTAAACCGGAAAAATGCAGCCAGGGTGGATACGATGCTTTATCATGGTACGCTAACTGATTCATCACGTGCGCTTTTTGTGCAAGTGACGAACGCACACAAGCACTCGTTTCGTATTCAATACTTTCATGGCTGGCTGGCTTTGCTCTCAGATCATTTGAAGTGGAGACAATCGAAATTAGTCTTCGTTGTGGCGCAAGCCAACCTGAGCAATTTCCAGCTTTCGAGCGTCTCTGGTGGAGGCCTACTTGCAGACTTTGGTTGACCCAAACCCAGGGAGAAAGACCGTGGATATACGAGGCTTGTACGATCTACAGAAACCGCAATTGTGTCTCGCCCGAAATGTATCCCAGTGTCACTGCCACCCGATCACTCAGTTCTAAAAAGAGGCAAAGCGCATTCAGTCTTCAAACTCTTAATTGTGTGGTGCTGGACGTAGTCATTCATTTTCTATGTCGTTCTTGCAGCAACGACACGCGAGCATTTGGCGTCCAGCTTATAGACCGCGTTGTCGTTGCCTTCAGATGTGTGGCCACCAAAGACGTACATGGCTTCGCCTCGCACGACCACGCGATGCCACTCCCGCGGAGGCGGCGCGTCGTCGCATTTGAGCACCGTCCAAGCTGGCGGTGTTGCATTCGCATGGCTCAGCTGGCTCAGGTCCAGGAGATGAACGTCGCCCTTCAGGCAGCCGCTGTTGCCGCCGTAGACAATCATTTTGGACCCGACAACGGCAGTCGCATGCGTGTATCTGGGCGAAGGGCCTCGTCCTGACGGGTCGATTCGAGTCCAGTTGCAGGTGATGGATTCCTTCGTCTTGGTTTCTGTGCAGAGCAACTGGTCAGCTCAACAGTGATCAGCGGTTGGAGAGATCGCGGGAGTAAATCCGTACCGAAGGCGAGAGCGTGAAGGTTCCCACGTCGGGATTTGCCATCGTAGCCTCCAAAAACAAACATCTTGTGGTCGTGTACGCACACGGCATGCGTGGATAATGGGCCAGGCAGATCGCCCTTGGCGTCGATCTCCATCCACGTGGGCTGGTCTAGATCTGATCCATAGAGTCAGCCCCATGCGTCCAGTTACTAGAGTGAATACGACGAAGACATACCGAAGCGCAACGCGAACAGGTCGCTGAGACGCTGTGGATGGCCGTAGCCACCGTATAGGATCGCCATGCCGTCCACCACGGCCAGAGAGTACCAGTAGCGCATGGACGGCGGCGTGCCTGCGACCTCCAGTCGCTTCCATTCCCACTCTTCAGCGCCTATTAGACAATATATCAGTTGGAGCTGCAGGCCATGGCTGATTTAGATACAGAAAACATTTTCACTTACTCAGATCCAGCGCATGCAGCTCCGTCAGGAACTTGCCGTCCTTGGTGCCGCCGATCACGTAGAGCGTCTCGTTGATCACAAACGTCTGCAGCAGGCTGCCAGGTCGAGGCGGAGAGCCGCGCGTGGCTGGTCGTCGCCATTGGACTGGACACTCGTCCACATCGAGCACGTGCAGATCATTGAGTCGGTCCTTGCCCACGATGCCGCCGACCACGATCAGCAGACTACCCGAGATCGCGAGACCGCAGTCATACCGCTGCGCGGGGGGCGATCCCGCGGCCTCTATTCGCTCCCACGCCATGCTCTCGTCCACATGCGGCGACACCTTGCGCTTGCGTCGATTGCCGGTGGCGGATGTCGGTGTGGCTGCTGTTGTCATGGCCTGGATATTCGTTGCCGTCGCCGACTTGGTACGACGTCGTACGGCCGCCGTGGCAGGCTTCTGCAGCAGCATGTCGGTCGTGGAGACTCCAGTGGGGCGGCGGCGGCGGCGGATCGCTCCCGCCACAACGGGTGGTGGCGGAATGGTCGCCGCACTTGGGTTATCGCTCTCGGTCGCGACCAGTTCTGCCAGATCGATCATGTCGCTGAAGTCGCTCAGACTGTCAAACTGGAACACGAGGTCGCTGGTATCCGCAGCCAACGCTGACTGGCTCTGAGGCGCTGACTGTGGCTGGGTCTCGGGTGTGAGCGGCAGCACGAGCACTGAGGACTCGGGCATGCCCTGCGGCGCCCGCTGCAGCTGCAACTGCGTCGGCGCCATGAGGTCGTACGAGGAGCTACGCATGGGCTGCGGATCAAGCGGATCGATGGTCAATTGACTGGCTGTGACGAGGCGGATCGGGGATTATACAGTACATACCTGGTTCATGAGCAGAGCGCGGTTGGTGAGGTGCACGCTGCCGCCATCGAAGAACTGCTGCGTGCGACAAAGCGGACAAGAGCCCAGCATGGACAGACTCTGCTGCGTGCAGTGCGCGCACAGCACGTGGCCGCAGATTTGCTGGACCGGCTGCAGCGTTGTCTGCAGACAGAGCGGACACAGGAACACGGTCGGGCCAGGCCGGTACCAGTCCATCTCGGGGCCTATTAAGGGCAGATCCGTCGGCGTCAGAGGCGGTTTCTCCAGCCGCGCCGACTCGTCCCAGTTGGTGTTCATGATACAGAAGCGGACGAGAAACAGTGAGGTGGACACACACTGACGACCGCTACGAGGCGGATGCTTTGATGAGAGAGAGCGAGCGAGCGGCAGCCCCCGCTCGTCCGCTTGCGCTCTGCAGCCTGACCGGCCACCTCTCTCCCCTCCCTCGCCACTCCTCCTGTCCCCCCTCCTCCCGTCCCTCCCCGTATAATAGAACTCCCCGAACACGCAGTTCAAGCAGGTTCCGAACACGCCATTCGAAAATACGGCATGATGATTGGCTATATCGACTATTCCGAGCTCTGTGATTGGCTGCAAATGACGATGTAGAGCATACAGTTGGACCAGAGATAGCTCAAGCAAGATTTGAGTGGGACCGCTTGTTTATGGCCCTGCTGGGGAGTGCGTGAAGCTGTTTCTGTAAGCCGCGATCCGGCCACAATCACCATTCAAAGCTGGCGAAATATTCACATCCCTCCAGAGCCATTCATTCAGGATATACGTCTGAATTGCTGACCTCAACAGGCCCCCAACAAGCGCTCGCGCCCAGAAGACTGCTCCGAACCGCCACGGAGGGAGAATCTATCGAATCTGGGTCGACAGCAGAACGAGATGCGCGAATTCTCTCCAGAACAACCACCCGGTCACGCCAGAGCCCAGCTGGGCCGCACGTCTTCCATTGGCAGTAATTAGGCACCAAACCCTAATCATTTTCCTCTTTGCTTGCGTGTCAAATGGGACTTGGGACAGTCGATCGCACCTGACTTGACCGTTTCGAATCCATTATGTAAAACAAGGCTGAATTGCTACTAATTCACTATGTTTTACCTAATTCAAGGCTGACGATATGTGTGACAAGCCGAGGCCGGGTGGGAAGAAGGTCGTGCCATCAGACGGTCATACCCGAAGGTCTATGTGCGCCACATTAAACAGGGACTAATGCCATGTCTCAGCAACTCTTCGCAGTGTGCACCACATGACGATAATTATCAGATTTCGTAAGCTGGGGAAAAAGGATTGATTGAGGAAATGGGAATGACAGAGACAACGCAATGAGGGCAGCCCAACCTTCTGCATACAAGCAACAGGGCTTCATCAGAACTCGTCGGCCTCATGGATCGTTAGCGCTTCGTCTGGGTTCTCCAGGTCGGCGCACAGGTTCTGGAGGCGCGACGTGTCGTCGTCCGGCAGGTGGTACAGGCACTTGCTGACCAGGAACTCCTGGCGCAGCTTCTGCGCGGCCACGCCAGCCGGCGTGTCGTCGATCACCGCCATCAGCAGGTACTTGAACAGAAACATGAAGCTGATGAACAGCGTGAAGTACCACACGCGCATGGCCGTGGACACGCCGTTGAAGTACGTGCCCGTGAAGATCACGACGCCGCCGTTGGTACAGATCGAGATGGCCGCGAACGCCTGCAGCACATTGTACCAGTAGCCCATGCCGTTCACGTTCTGAGGACGCGGACGGCGCGACTCGTTGAGCAGGCGATAAGCATCCAGGCGGATCTCAAAGTAGTTGTTCAGGTACGACAGCAGCGGCGCGAACGGGAACGCGACCACGAACATGGTGGTGAAGCCGAACTGGATCACCTGCTCTGTGTAGTCGTCGAACGTGCCACGCCAGTCGTACTGAGCCATGAACAGCTCTCTCTCGGCGTTCGACTTGCGCGCTTCAACCTCCGGGTCCTGGGCCTCACGGAACGAGCCCAGCAGGCGGAACTTGTTTACGTAGCCCCAGAAGCGAGGCAGCGCCACTTCGGTGAAGTTGCCCGTGAACAGGCGCGAGCAGTACACGATGGCCGTGCAGTACTGCAGCTCAAACATGCAGCTCACGTCGCATCCCTCGATACCGCTCTTGAGGAACGCCACGTAGAACAGCGCAGCGTAGTTGTTGACGAACTGGAAAATCACGGTCTTGATGATGAAGCTGTTCTCGTACTCGACGTCCGTGCGGTGGTTCTCCTGGTCGTTCAGGTAGATGGACACGATATTGTAGATCTTGGTCATGACCGTGATCTGGACCACGTTGGCGAACGCAGCGATCATGGAGCCAATCTTGATGTTGTGCACAGTGAGTGCGCTGGCGTCGTAGCCCTTGGTGAAGTCCCAGCGCAGGTAGAAGATAGCGGCCACGAGCGCGAACACCACGAGAATCAGCAGCGAGATGATGAACCAACTGAACGCCACGCGCTTGATCTTCTCGCGAGGACTAAAGTACCGCGTCGGGTGGCCATTGATGGGCGACGGGATGGTCTCGCCCTTGAACTGCGGCCGCAGCTGCACGATCTGCGTGAAGTTGGACGTGCCCCAGTCCATGCACTTGTGCGCATTGAGACGCACCCAGTCCTCGAGGTAGAGCGTCATCCAGATGACCATGAAGGCGCCGAAGGACGGCGAGAGCCACGCGAACACATCGGCGTGATCGGCCGAGTTCAGCGCGAAATCCATGATGCCCGGGATGAGCCCGATGACGGCTGGGTAAAGGTACCACTGGGTGCAGTGGCCCAGGTACAGGAAGTAGAGCGCCACCTTGACGCCAAAGTAGTCCCGGATCTCGTCGAACGGCTGCGACATGGGCGCGGTGCCCCACAGCAGCCACTTGGTCCTGAGCTCCAACTTGGCTTCCTCGTTATGCAGCGGGTAGCAGTCGATGATGATACCCTCGTAGATCAGCCGGTCTAGATCGCAGCCGGCGCCCAGCGCATGATCTGTGATGATCCGCTCGATGATCCAGATGCGCTCGGTGGCGTCGAAGATCGAGCCGTCGCGGCCCTTCTTGCGGAAGAACTTCTGCACGTCCTCCGACTGCATGTAGGCCGCGTAGATGAAGTCGTACGGGCTCAGCTTGAACTGCTTCTTGACGTCCTTGATCGGGAAGGGCGCGATGTCGTGCTCGGGCATGCCCACGTACGCGGCCTTGCGCAGCTCGCGCGGCTCGAGCTGCAGATGCACCTTCATGAGCGCCGCGATATCGCGCAGTAACTCCTCGGGCGCGCGGATCTTAGTGAACACGAGCTCCTTGCCCGCCGAGAGGAACGACTTGGTCTCGAGGCCCGCGGTGCGCAGCTTCATGATGATGCTGTCGCGCAGGTCCTCGATGTCCACGTCGGTCTTGGGCGGATTGGGGAACACCATGACGTAGTCCCAGTGCGGGTCGGTCTTGGCCATGGCACCATAGGTCTTCTTGGGCCGGCGGTTGGCCGCCAAAAGCCGCGCGCTGCTGCCCGTCATCTCTCGATGCTCAAGTCGCAAGTGAGCTCCGCGGGCCACACGTCCAAAAGAAAATCAGGTGCCGTGCGGAAAGCCAGAAAGTCAAGTGCACCCATGGACGCGGTCGCACGAAGGTAACCATGGAATTGGGATCTTTTGGCTGGAATGTGACGCGAAGGTAACTGATTCCAGGACCGGCAACGACAAAGTCGTTTCTGTGGTTAAAATGAAAAATGAGATCTGGTCGCTGGACTTCCCGAAGCTTCGAGATTCGACCTCGCGCGGTTTTGAATGAGCAGCCGCGTCTACGGTGACGTGGCCGCCTCTCGACAGCGAGCGAGCGCTCATTCGGCGCTTCACTCGCGTGCGAAGCCGCGAGAAACTGTGCACTCTGGCGTTTCCGCTGGACTCAGCGACCACGCCGACGTGGTTGGTGCTGACGCGCTGCCTGTGCAAATGAAAATTGACTGACAACACGGCACCCTTGGGCCTGATTGGAAACGATCCTTCCTGCGATCGTTGTCGTCACAAAGCTCTTATTGGACGCGGTTACCCAGCCGGAGTACTGTACCGCATCAAGCCAAGATACGACACTGCGATCAGCATCTCAGGCGGAGACAAGAAATCCTGCATGACGCACTTGATGTTGAGTAAAAATCCTCAGCAAGTATCCATTCACGGCACCGCAGACGATCCGCCATCAACCCCTCTGACATCCTGGTGTGTGAGACGTGATCGAAGCTTGATTTTTTGCTACTCTATACAAGTTTAAGTACGAACGAATGGTGAGAAGCGACACGAGCAACGGGATACTGTGCATGGAGTACCGTGCCAATGATTTGTAAAATGTAACAAATGATCTCTCTCTCCCTGCGTTGGCGATTGCGATATAGATAAATCTCTTTTCCCTTTGTACACTTCTCTCTTCACATCAAGGATCTTATAAGTGCTGTTTTGTTTTGGGGATCTCCAATACAAGATTCGTGATCGCGCTTGGATCCATAGGCAGAGAGGATCGATGTCTTCTGGCGTTCTTTCACCGACGGGCGCCAGTGTTCAGAAGAAAGCACGCTCACTCTGCCTTTCCTCGTATCCTAAGCTGAAGGTGATGGTGCATTTTGTCTCACCTGTTTGCTTTGGTATCCATGGGTGACTTTTGGTGCAGGTGGCAATCTATAGCTACATGATCTGCCAGAATTTGGAAGGATATGTTAAAATGCCTGCTGGATTCATTTCCCCGAGAAACTGCGCACAGTCTCACTCGAAAACAGAGACAAATATAGCTTCTTGATGTCAGTGAGAGTCAACGCCATCAGCAGCCTCTCGTTACCAATCACCGTATTGCCTCTCCCAACTTCAGATTTGTCATTACCATCCAAGATCGAGGCGGAGAACAGACTTCGTACGAAAAGCGTCCCCGATGCCAGCTGGAGAGATACCCACTTTGCTTGGCTCCCAGTGTGGGTGCAAGCGCTTTGCTCCTGCCAAAGTTTATAGGTTGTACCCAAAGGTTGATAAGTCCGGTACATTCCCATAGATTCAGTTGATTTGAACCAAACATGTGCGCCCGAATCTGGCCAGCTCCAGCTCCCGAGCATGCAGCGAGAGCCAATCGCGTGACGCTCCTTTCGACCTGCGCGCTCATTGGTCCGCTGGGCTCCGTGGCATTGCGCAGAGAACGAGCAGTTACGGTAGCAAGACGCCTTAGCGAGTGATGGTTGGGGGTTGGCCACCTGCAATCAGGCATACTCAGCATCTGCAGAGAGAGTACCGTGCACTGATATAGGTAAAGGACGGTGAGAAAATCCGGCTTGCTTGTAAAGCGAGGACCTGTCGTTCGCTCAAAGACTAAAAAGCCACGAACTGCGCAGGTCAAGCGCCAGTCATCGCGCGATCATGATGCGCCGATCCCGCACTGTGGACGATCTGACCTTCCTGTCGTCCGCTGCATCCACGCGGTCGACCTTTATGTTCACGGACGGCACTTCGATGTCCGATCGCCTCGAGTCTTGGATGTACTGGCAGCGCGACGCACTCAACGCCAAGTGCTGGACCAAGGTCTACGCCGTCCTGGAGAACGAATTCCTGTGGATTTTCAAAGGCGAGAAATCCTCGAAGGCACTCGTGCTCCAGATCGCCATTGCAAGCGTTGAGGAATGTGGTGGCCGCCAGCTGCGCGTTGTCGACCCGAATGGCGAAGACATGGAGCTATGGCTTCTCGACGACGAACGATTCCAGGCCTGGAAGGAGCGCCTGCAACAGGCAGCTGTGATTACGACCGAAGTATTCCGCACCTTCTCCGTTGAGCCCAAGAGCCTGCCGCGCAAAAGTGTCTACCGCGGCAGCCTGGTCACGTATCGCCGCGCATCCAAACGCGCTCGCTGCAAGGCTGTGTTCACGTGGCTGACCAACCAGTTTCGCAAGCGGTCAGATCGCGGCGCCTCGGTCTGAGGCGCTCGACCAACCAATGTGTACACTACCCAATTATTTAACCTATCTAATGAAGATCAACATTGATCCAACGGACCCGCACCCTTCTCATGCTTTAAGTTTCGTACCCATTTCGTATCGTTGAGCTCCGCACGCCGGCCTATCGTTCATGCTGGCATTAAATCCGCGACGTCCCACTATGCGGTCTTCCAGGGCCGCCGCATGAACCCAAAAACTTGCCACTTTGGCATTAGGCGCTGATGATTGGTCCGCTTGCTAATTCAGGCGCTGAACCCAAGCAAGGAGAACAAATTTTGCCCGCGATCAGACGAAGCGGATCTGAATGCGTCAGCGTCGGGCCATCGAGTTTCTTCCGCTGAAGTATCGAATATCACAGGGGAGACGAAGCAAAAGGCGAAGGGATGATCTGGCATAAGGTTTGCGCGGGAATACTGATGAAGCGGGCACTGGATGTCCAACCCTGTTGGCTCTATGCTCGAATCCAGAGCAGTGTTCTCTATAAAATTGCCGTCGAGATCGTGATCATGACGCGATCGCACAGACGTGTTTACGGCAAAAATGCAAAAGGTTGATCGTCTGAAATCAGACACGCCGCTCGACCACCTTTGTCCTGCAACTGTGTCCTTGAGCGTTCTGGTGTATCCTAAAGTAAAGATGTGCAGCCGTAGAAGTAATGCTGCTGTTTTCATGTTGAGGGTTCAATGGATCCAACACTACCTAAGCCAACGTGAGGCTTTCCGTTCATGTATCATTGGCAGCATCACAATTTCCATAAGACGCCGTCCAATTGGCGTAATGTGTTCGGTTCGTTTCAAACACGTCGGTTCTGCAATTGTTTCCAAACTTGACACCGCAACTTGAGGAACGACGCTGCAATTCGCAAGAGAAACTGTGCGGAACAATAGCGGAAACCGAACGGAGGAGCCTAATGATTTCCCAAAGAAAATATCCGTATTACACCAATTTAAAGTCCGGAAGTCTCCGTCTGCTGGTAAGATAGCATGCATCATACTGCCATCATTTGGATATGCTGCGTTGCACACGCCTCTCATCCGTTCAGAGAAATGCTTGAAAGTAAGAGAAGCAACACGGCACCAGTCCCGCCAACGACGAACGAGTGGTTCAAACTGATCCGGTCTCTATAGGATGTGATTGACGGTTTCTACGCCACCACCCTCTCTCAACAGCCCAGTTTGCCTCAGATAGAACTTAATACCTCGTTTCTATTATATCATATTGGCGCGGAATCTGGACAGAAACGAGTGAATCCTCATCACAGTGTGACTTCAAAACATGATACATTGGCGGTCGCGGTCTTTGTCGCCAGGTCCAGCCAGGGAGCGTGTTACTTTCCCATTGGCGTTCGATCGCTAACCTCGGACGGACTCGATGGCGGACTATTATGGCGATCAGAGTCTCGCGTCCACGGAATCCACGTCCGGATCCTTCCTCGGCTCACTCTCCGAGTCCTTCCTCGAGTCGTACGCCAGCAGCTATGAGGGCCCCACGATCGCGCTCGAAGGCTGGATGTACTGGCGGCGGGAGCGAGATTGCTGGATGAAGGTCTACGTCGTTCTCCGGAACGAGCTGCTCTGGCTCACGCGCGGCGGCCGGCCCTCGCGCACCTCGCCGTGCCTTATCCAGATCACAGTCGCCTTCGTCAAGCGTCTCGAGACAGGGTCCTTCCACGTGCAGGGCCCTAGCGGCGAAGCCATGGAGCTGTATTTATACGACCACAACCAGGCCTGGGCCTGGTACGACCGACTCTTGGAAGCCTCGCGACTCACAGAGAAGTACACGGACTCGGCCGACCCGGTCGAGCGCGCCAGCGATGGCCGCCTCACGTCAAGCACGTACACGGGCACGCTCGTGGCCTACAACAAGGAACGCAAGAGGCATAACCCCTGGAAGCGCTTCTGGGCGTCCCAGGGCCAGGCGTGGCGTCGTCGGCTCGAGCGTGTGACCGACAAGCTGGACAAGTCCAGCAAATAGTTAATTATTAGGCTCCCCCTCCCCAACATTCACCTTATTTATCAAAGCTAATGAACAAGCAAACTTATATTCAAGCTTATCTGCTTCTCATCTCGAGTGAGTTTTTCCTTCTCTTGATTACGCCTTGGTGGCCACAGCCGCACGCTGCGTATAGTACTCGTTGACCCACTTCCACATATGCGTCTTCTCAACCGCACGTGCGGCCTTGACGGCCGGTGGGTCCAGTTCATTGCTGAAGAACAGGTCCAGGTGATGGGCCCCGCCGTCCACAGGCACGAACACGACCGAGTCCGAGACGTTCTCGAGCACGCCCGTGGCCGACCACGGGTCGTAGTTGCCGTTGCTGAGCACGAGGTTGCTGGCCGACCGCAGGGCCTTGCGGCCGCCGTACTGGGTCACGGCCCAGCGCGGGCGCAGCGGGATGTTCCACTGGGCCAGGCAGCTCTCGTTGTCGGCCGTGATGTTGGCCGGCACGCTCCAGAACATGTCGTGCACGCCGTCCACGGACTGCGGCATGTACAGCTCCGAGCAGAAGAGGTACTGCCAGAAGTCGTCGTCCAGCGCCGACTCGTTGGACGCCGGGTTGAGGTCGTAGCACTGCTGGTCGTTCGTCGAGTTGTAGTACACGCCAATGGAGTCGCGGAAGCCGCGCAGCAGACTGAGCGTCTCGTTCTCGGCGTAGCTGTCGGCCACGAACGAGCACATGACACGCACGGGGAACGCCGGCAGCACGCTCTTGCCGTTCATGATGTACGGCGACGGGTATGGGTAGTTGCCCATGGCCGCGTAGTCGTAGGCCGACTTGGCCCAGTCCACGAGTGCGGCCACGTCGCTCTCGGTCTCCAGCTTGGTGTCCTTGCACAGAGCAAAGGCCTCGGCCAGCTGGTCGCGTCCCTCCTGCGTCAGGCCGAGCTTAGTCATGGCCGGCCACACGCGGCGCACGTTGTCAATGCAGTTGGGGGCCGAGCCGGCGTCGGCCGAGGCGTCAAAGGTCGTGACGCGAGCGAATCCCTCCGTGTCCACGGGCTTTTCGTCGCCCAGGAAGGCCAGAATGGGCGCCGAGGCCGCGATCACGCCGTCGATCACGTTCGGGTACTTCATGCGGAACCACGAGCCGAGCATGCCGCCGTACGAGCCACCAAAGCCGATCACAGGCACATCGAGCTCCTCGGTCTGCTTGATGTAGTCCAGCAGCACAGCGTAGTCGGCTAGCGCCTGCTCGGACGACAGGTAGTGCATGTTCTTGGTCACGTTCTTGCCGAAGGGCACGGACTTGCCAAAGTACCGGTGCTCCGCGAACACCAGCAGCGCGCCGAACTCGGCCGCGTTCTCCCACATCAGGCCCGTGTTGTTCAGGTACAGCTCCACATCTGCCTCGTTGCCCACGTAGAAGAAGATCGCGCCGTCCTTGCGCGAGTTCTTGCGACTGCAGATGAAGTACCGCTCCTCGTAGGTCGGGCCGCCGGCCGCCCCGAAGTTGTCCAGCTGCTGCGTGAAGTACTTCTCCTCGCACTCCTTGAGCAGATTGGGCGTCCCATCCGGGTTCAACTCGTAGCTACTGGTCGTCGGCAGCGTCTCGATCGCAGTGGTGATGGTCTGCGAGACGACGGCGCTCGAAGACGAAGTCTGGAAGTCCACGAACAGCAGAATGGGCGCGAGCACGGCGCCCACGAGCGCGAACAGAAGCGGCAGCTGCTTGAGACGGCGCATGCTCTCGCTCTCGCGGCGGCGCGGGACCATGAACGGCTCGCTCGCGTCGCGCGGCAGCATGGGCGAGCGCTCCTCCATCATGGTGCAGTCGGACGGTCTCTCGTTGGGTCCTGGGGGCCGATCCGCGAATGAATGACTGCGTTGAAGCTGGATGGGGAGACTGTTTGGAATCGGAATCGCACTTTAGCGGATCCCTCCAATAGGATTGGCTGGCACACGCATCAAGAGCCCACTGCCCAGCTGGCCTCCCCATCACACCAAAGCGCCTGATCCTGCGTCTCCCAGTCATCAGCCACTGTGGCATCCTCTCACTCTAAGAGAGATGCATGCGTCCTTCCTTTATGGTCAGCCGCAGTGCGGGGAAGATCTCCATGCGATTGGCCGTTGCGGTTGCATTATTGAGATCGTCTGGAATGAACTGTACGGTACCCATTCGTTCGCATATGGATCTCGAGGAGAAGTATCTTGATCAGCATGATTAGTAGCCTCTCAGCTCAGGCAAAATCTGATTCCAGGCCCATCCTCCTTTCCTAAATTTCACAAAACGAGACCTAAAATGCCAAAACAAGGTGAAAGTAAAAGGGATACCGGTAATGCATTCAGAAACCGGTTTATAGAAACCGATGTGCTGGGAACAGCGCAACATAAAACCTCGTCTGATGTCACCGTTTGTGAGGTGGAATACCCCGCGGGGGGCACCGTGCTCAATACCTCGATCCTTTTGCAAAACGTGGCGTGACGAGAAGCAAGCGGGGACGCGGCTTACCCATGAACCCTCCGCCTTACCAGCCGTACGGCGCGCGCCAGCCGCCTCCGCAGCAACAGCAGCCTGCGCCCGGATCCACCGGTCTGCAGCAGCAGGCGCCGCTCTCCAACTCGTTCCGGCCGTTTAACCCAGCGCAGCAGCAGCAGGTGAACGTGCCGTACCAGCAGCAGGGTCCGCCTTCGTCCGGCGGCAACCGTGGCGCTCCCGCTGGCTTTGGCGGACAACCGCCTCAGGGCATGGGGGGTCCGCCTCGTGGATTTGTGCCGCCGACCGGTCCTCCATCCATGGGATTCAGCGGTCCTTCGAGCCAGCCGGGCACTCAGCCGCCCATGCAGTTTCAGCCGCCGCAGAACGCCCCCGGTAGCTTCCAAGGTCGCCCAAGTGGCCCACCAGCCGCACAATCCGCTCCTTTTCAGCCTGTCAACGGATTCCAACGCCCCAATGGCATTTCGGGCCCTCCTTCGTTCGGAAACCCCGCTGCTCCGCCCATGATGCGTGGTCCGCCTGGTCCTCCTGGTCCTCCTGGACCCCCTACTGGACCGCCTTCGGGCCCCCCGCAGCAGTCGCCTATGGGTCTTCGTGGTCCGCCAGGCGCTGGTGGTCCGGCATTGAACCAGCAGTTTGCGCAAATGGGCCTTGGCGGAGCTCCCCCTATGGGTGGCCCTCCTGGTCCTCCTACTGGTCCTCTGGCAGGCCCACCAACTGGTCTCGCCCCGCCTGGTGCCCCGACGGGTCCCCCCGGTCCACCTACTGGTCCGCTTGCCCCCCTGCGTGGCAGCAATCCTTACACGCCAAGCGGCCCTCCTATGATGAATGCGCCGCCAGCTGGCGGACCCGGCAAGCCGTTCGCTCAGCCGCCAAGTGGCAACTTCCAGCAGCCGGCTGAGATGATGGGTACGTCCGCTTATGTTGCACGTATTGCTATGATTACAAAATCCTCATTCTCGATATTTTGATTAATATGTGTCCACAGACGGATACGGCCAGCAGACCCAGGGTATGGGTGGCATGCCTGCCCAACCTGTGCAGCAATCGCCCATTCCGGACGAGCTCCAGGCCTCGCAGTGCGACCCTCGCTACATGCGCATGACCGTGGGGCTCATCCCACACTCGATGGACCATGCCAACAAGTCGCATCTACCGATCGGTATGATATGCCGCCCGCTCGCGCCTGTGGAGCGCGGAGAACCGGAGCTCGATGTCGTGAACTTTGGCCCCACGGGCGTCGTGCGCTGCCGCCACTGCCGCGCGTACATCAACCCGTTCGTACAATGGGTCGACAATGGCCGCCGCTGGCGGTGTAACCTCTGCGGCGTCTCGAACGACGTTGCTAGCTCGTACTTTTGCCACCTTGGCGCCAATGGACAGCGTCAGGATCGTCTTGAGGTACGATTGCGATCAGCATGCTGGGCGTAAAGTGCTTTTGACTCACTCGTTCTTGACTTGAAGCGTCCGGAATTGAGCAAGGGCAGTGTGGAGATCGTGGCGCCATCCGAGTATATGATGCGTCCGCCGCAGCCACCGTGCTTCATGTTCGTGATAGATGTCTCCGTGTCGGCCGTGGCCTCAGGAGCCCTGCAAGTCGCTGTTGACACCATTCGCGCACAGCTGGACTCACTCCCTGGAGCTCCTCGCACACGCGTGGGTTTCCTCACCTACGACAACTCGATCCACTTTTACAACCTCAAGGTGAGAGAACCGTCAAGTTCTCGTGCTTGCTTGTCAAATCTCTCACGCTCTTGTGTCATTCTGGTGTTGTAGTCGACGCTCAAGGCGCCGCAGATGATGGTCGTGGCTGATTTGGATGAGCTGTTCATCCCGATCCCGGATGAACTGCTCGTGAACCTCAGCGATTCGCGTGAACAGGTCGAGATGCTGCTAGAGACCTTACCGACAATCCACCAGAGCTCTCGCACCTCGGAGACTGCTGTTGGTGCTGCCATTCGCGTGGCCTTCAAACTTATGGTGAGTGACTTCATAGTCTTGAGTACTTCAGGTGATATGCATTTTGTTCATACTTTTGCTCGATGTAGTCATCAATTGGTGGCAAGATGATGGTCTTCCAATCCACTCTGCCTTCCACGGGCCAGGGATCTCTCCGCAATCGTGAAAACCCGCGTGCGTTGGGCACTGACAAAGAGCACTCGTTGCTCAATCCTGCTGACACGTACGTCTTCTTCTGCATCGATGAAGTCAGTTTGTTGTTCATCACTTGCTGACTATATACGTTCTTCCAATTGCAGATTCTACCGCTCGAACGCGATCGATTTCTGCCGACAGCAGATCAGTGTCGACATGTTCTTGTTCGCAGCTCAGTACACCGACGTTGCATCCCTTGGATCATTGGCGAAGTTTTCGGGCGGTCAAGTCTATTACTACCCGGCCTTTGACGCAGCACGTGATGGCGAGAAGTTTAGTACCGAGTTGGCGCACACACTAACGCGTGAAACCTCTTGGGAAGCTGTCGTGCGTATGCGTTGCACCAAGGGCATGCGCTTGGCCAACTTTTACGGCAACCATTTCCTTCGTGGACCAGATCTCCTGTCGGTGCCTACAACAAACGCGGACTCTACGTTTGCTGTCGAGATCACCCACAGCGATGCGCTTCTGAGCTCCACCACGATCTCGATGCAGACAGCCGTGCTCTACACCAACTCCGGTGGTGAGCGCCGCATCCGTGTGCACACGCTCTGCGTGCCCGTTACGAAGCGTAAGTGGGAATCCGAGTCGACAGGCTGCTCAACAACGACACGAGGGACTTACATTTCTTGCTTTGTAGTGTTTGCTGAGCTCTTCCGCTCCGCTGACGTGGATGCAATTTGCAATCTGATCTCCAAGCAAGCACTGGAAGTTGCACTGAAGTCCGGCCTCGACAGTGCGCGCTCACGGCTCCAGGCTCAGTGCGTGGACATCGTGCGCGCATACAAGAATTCGGGTTCTTACGGCGCCAAGCAGGGCCAGGGAGGCTTCCAACTGCATCTGCCTGAATCGTTGCAGCTCCTTCCGCTCTATGTGGTACGCACATATGTCTGTTATTTTCTCTTACGGTCAATTGTGGTTGCTCATATACACGTTTGTTCGTAGATGTCGCTGCTGAAAAACTCTGCTCTCCGTGGCGGAACCGATCTGAACACTGACGAACGTGCCTTCTTGCAGTATGAGGTAAGAGCTCTCCTCGAAACTCTATTGGTGCACTAATGGTTGCTGATATATTTGTGGTACTTAAGCTCAACAACATGTGCATCGCTCAATCGCGTGTGTTCATCTACCCGCGCCTGTTTGCGCTGCACAACATGCCCCCTGATGTGGGTTTATCCGCACCAGAGCCGACTGAGGGAGAAATCAGCAAGGCGACGGCGGGTAGCCAGCGCATCGTGCTACCAGCCGTCATCAACCTGTCGATTGAGCGTCTGGCGTGCGATGGCATTTTCTTGATGGAAGATGCGCTGACCATTTACCTCTGGGTCGGACGATCGGCCCCAGCGCCACTCTTGATGAGTCTCTTCGGACTGCAGACGATGGAAGGAGTCGACTGCAAGCAGGTTGGATTTTGCGTCTTTGAACTTGGTCTGGATTTGATTTCACACACTCACGCTTTGACTTGTAGTTGAAGTTACTGGAACCTCACGACGATAACAGCCGCCGCGTGGCGAACATCATCACTGCTATCCGGGAAGATGGCATTCCTTTCCAGCAGGTGGTTGTCATGCGCGAAGGAGACCCGTCCGAAGGCCGCTTCTTCTGGAAACTAGTAGACGATCGCGCGAGCTTCAGCGGAGGGTCCTATTCTTATGCAGAATATCTTGGCCAGATTAGCCGCTTGAGTATTTCAGCCGCAGGACGATAGACGAGATCCTTTTCTTCCAAAGATCACATGTTTTAGGGAGCCGATAACTTTTGGACGCTTCTCAGATACGCAGGTCGCTAAAAACAATGAAGAGATTGGAGTTCATACTTGCATCATGAGAGAACGCACCCATTCTTTTGCGCCTTTGCTTGTGTTGCAGCGTTATCGGACTTGCTTTGAGGTCGATCCAATTGAGGCGATAATGCTATTGCTGCTGACTCGCCAGCGCTAGGGGTTACAGGATCACGTGAAACTGGCTGAGCCACGATCGTTGCCTGTACGGTTTGCCTGGCTCGCTCGATCTCGACACTATTCTTGCTTGATCGTCGTGATATCGCAGATCCGACAATCTCTGTTCCTTCTTGCACATTGGCGCGCGGTGTTTCTCTTGCCTTTTGCCCAGGCGCATTCGTGGCCTTTTTCAGCCATTCACTTTCTTCGTCGAAACGCTCGACCACATTTGCTTCTCTGTCGAAAGTTGGACTATGGCAACTTGACTCATTTTCTGGCATTACGGGAACCACTGCCGCACCAGTTTTCTTCCGTTCACGAACAAGTCTCGTGATCCCTTCTTTTAGAATTTGCTGCTCCAATTTCGTTTGCAAAAGCTTGTTCGTACGCGTGAGCTTCTCGAGCGAATCTTTTAAAAGCTCTTTCTCCTCGGCACCGCGCACTAGCTGCTCTTGATACTCATACACTTGCTGGTTTCGCTGCTCCAGTTCCTGTGTGTATTCAGACAGCGCTCTTTCTTGGATGGCCAACTGCTGCTTGTATTGCTCCAATAGTTCAGGCGTGTCGTCCTCGGGGACCCTGCTCGTCTTTCCCGCACGCCGTCGCATAGACGCCTTTTTGCTCAACACTTTGTTCTTACCATTCTGGCCAACATCGAAAAAGACCACAGAGTCTGCCGCCTCTGATTCCTCAGACAAACTGGAACTTTCTGTCGTTGGGTTAAGCGCTCGTGACGCTACTTTGCTTAAATTGCTGCTGGGAACGATTCCGTACACTGAAATACTCAATGGCGAGTCTCTAAGATGAGCCATCAGGTCGGGCGTTATTGGTCGTTCAATGACCAGATTCCATTCGATCAGAGGATCCACTGAGGGCGTTGTTGTTGGCTCGGATGAATGCTCCTCTTTGTCGTGCTCCGAGTTCTCATTCCATTTCATCAGCAAATAGACATCTTTGCATAACTTACCGGGGATGGTTCGTAACCGTTCCACAAAGATATTCACACGAAGATTGGAGCCTACGAACTCTTCCAACGTTGGTAATTCAACCTGTCTCGGGTCTTCATGGCACGTTTCAATGATTCGATGCTGGCGTGCCTGCCATTCATGAGACAGAATCGTTGGCGATATTTCGCACTTCAAAGTCCCATTGTTGACTCCACGATAATCGAAAATCGGAGTCGTTTCTACAATTTTGCACCCGAACAGAAGACTGCGCAAGTATACGAAGCTTGTACCAATCAATTGATGCTGTGGTGGATCGTGAAACGGATCCACGTCACCGTCAGGGCCTTCTTTCCAGCTCACAGAATCAAGTGACATACGATTGTTCTCGATAAACGCTTGATACATCTCCCTCATGAGGTATACGTTCGTGTGAAACTGCTCAATACTCCACATCACAGTTCGGTACGTTCCTGCTTCTTGGAATGTCACCTGGACCTTCAGCTCCGACGTGATACCTTGGCAAATCGTGATCTCTTCGTCTTCCAAATGCTCCGCGAAAGGCGAAGACAAAGCGGCAGATGTTGGATAGCACGGGATGAGCTTCAGTGCAAAAACTGATTGTTTTTGGAGTTCTTCTGCGATGGAGTTTGCTTCGTTGATAAGTGGTATCGTGTGCAACAACTCATCGTCAAATTTCATACGCTCAATACGCTCACGCTCCTTTTGCTGACTCAGTAGTGCTGCCTCTCGCATCTGCTTCTGAAGAGATACTTCAAGTTCTTGCTGTTTGTGGATAAGCTCTAATTGTTTCTTCTCGAATGAAATCTCTGCCTTCGCTAGCTCTTCAGCCAGTTTGTGCTCTTGTTGAGCCAGTTGTTCGGCCAGTCGCTGCTTGTCGAGGTCACCTTCATTTTGCATTTGATTCTTTATTTCAGCCTCGTTGGTTTTCATTTGTTCGTTCAGCTGTTGAACCTGCCTCTCCCATTCTTCACGCTGCTTCATCAAATTTTCTTCGGCATGTTGCTGCTCTAATCGCATCCTGATCAATGTATATTAAATTTTCAGAGTTCATATAATCTAGACAGCAATAAGCTCCCAGGACTTACATTTCTTCCATCTTCTTCACGCGTAAATCCATTTCCTCTTTCTCTTTTGCAGCGGTCGCTTCCAATTCAAGACTAGCCTTGATCTGAGTCTCATTTAGCTCTGACATCGCTAATTGCCAATCAAAAGATGATTCTTTGATTAAGTTCTCGGCTGCAGTGCTAGATGGTCGAGCCGATGGAATCACAACCTAGTTTCACAGTCAGTACATATCAAGCTCACTAGTACAGGCTTTTCTTGAACTCACCCGAAACACATTCGAATTGCCTAAAATCAGTCGGTCACAATGATTCAAGTCCAATGTCACTCCATCACCGATCGGAATTGCGTTCACAAATATTTTTGCACCGTTCATTCCTCGAATCGATAACTTGTGTTGCTCTCCAGTTGGGATATCCTCGACCACAGATTCATCAGTTGGAGTGTTCATAGTGTCTGACTTGACCTCCTTGCTGCAAAGGATAATGCAGTGCTCCTTCAATATCCCCAGACCACCAATGACTATATTTTGCGGCTCCTCCGAATCGATTCGTCCAAGTTTGTTTGATCCAACTTGAAGAAAGTATACCAATTTCTCCGACATTTGCTGGTCTTCATTCAAATTAAGCAAATGAGGTTCCTAGAGGCCAGTATGAACGAATCATGTCACAATAGATCGAGAAATTGAAACATGAAGGCATCGAACCATACCGTCATGCATTTGGCTTTGAGATCATTCGTATCGCTCACCAAGCCCAGCATTTTGAGCTGCTCTTCGCGTTTTCTCGCGAGTTCTTCAGTCTCATTGAGACGTTCAGTCCATGTTTTCTGAAATGAAGCACAACCGTTAATCAGGCTGTAAAAGTGAGTATAGTGCAAATAGAGCCAACCTCGCTCTCTTTAAGCAGTCGCTGATGCTCTTCTAGTTGCTCGCGAATTGCTGCAACCTCCTTTTCACGTTCGGTGTCAAGTGGTCTAGAGGACCAGTTTTCGCTATCTGTGCCATCTCCCATCCCTCGAGACTGAGGTCGCCCATCTGTGCTTTCCATCATTGCCTTACGTAATTGTTCGAGCTCCTCTTTGAGCTACGTGATTGAAGCAGTATGAATCAACGAATGTGCTTAAAGTCATCCAACGCAAGATATTTTGGTTTTGTACCTGCCGAATTAGCAGCTGGTTTGGATCTTCGTTCACAATTGCTTGGTTTTTAATCTGCTTTGCACGATCGGCGTAACGAAGCGTACTTAAAGTTTCCTGTATTTCAATATGAAAGTAAGTGTCCAATAACTGATGCAGCTGACATGGTATGGCGTACTCACTGAGTAGTTCACACTTGCAGGACTCAACGCAGCTATCATGATCGTTTTGGAATTTCCTCCCAATGAATCCTTCAGTAAATGAGTCTACGACGCAATAAAATCAAAGATTCAGCCTCACAATAATGCTATACATTGATTTGATGAACGTACAAGCTTGGAGTTTCGGTATGGTACCAAGATTTTCTTTTTGCCGTTTGCCAAATCTGCGAGTGCAGATATACAATTTCCCAATGCTGATAATGACTGAATCACACATATCAGTAACAGTCTCCTTTCCAATGGATTGATGATCACTGATCTCACCTGGTTTATGGCTGCACCTTCTTTTAGTCGTGTTCCAGTTGCTCCTGTACTAGCAGCGCGCTCACTGCCAGCCAAATCAATGAGATTGATGCGACTGACTTTATCCATGATCTTGTTTGTGATTGGATTCAATTCAGATTGCGTAACAATGATCTGAAATATGGTGTGTGCTCGCGAACTTGTCGCGTTCATGTTCGTAGATGCAGTAGTTCGTGCCAAAATGCCTGCATCCATAAGCTGCAAACCATAAAAGTTAGTCTAAGAAGCAGGAAAATCACTTAT
This sequence comes from Elongisporangium undulatum, assembly GCA_023334555.1. NCBI lineage: Eukaryota > Oomycota > Peronosporomycetes > Pythiales > Pythiaceae > Elongisporangium > Elongisporangium undulatum. Next base: position 43,495 of record JAADVF010000049.1, read on the forward strand.
GCCTTGTTTCCTACATGGCTTATTTCGCGATATGATGAGACCGCGCTTCTTGTTAAGCCTTCTGCGTACGGTCCTTGGTGAGGATGGTCTCTAACTTTTAAATTATCAAGAGATGGATTGAAGAGATCTGCCAACAAGATCGTTAGAATATAGTGGCATGGACTGAAGGCCACTCGAAGCCGCACCTTTGACCCTTTCATTGTAAATTTCCATCATACTCGCCTCCACTTTGAACGTCACACCTGATGTACTAGCGTCGATGCGCTCAAAGATCACTTCGGATGCTTTTGGAATGATCCCTTTATCACTTCCATATCCAACCATTGAAAATGATTTCCCCGATCCTAGCAAATGGAGCACATTAGAAATCACACAATCACTTGCAGCCACTTAGTACATTACCGGTCTGGCCATAAGCGAAAAGGCTGACATTGAAACCATTCCACGCATGTTCAAGAACCTGTTATAAAGTGACCGCTTGCACTCAGAGAAGTGATAGAACTTGCTCAACTTAATGACAACGTACCTTGATGCCGATATCGTCCCATACGGTCTGCTGGGACGCGTGCTCCGGCTCCGACGGTGGTGCAAAACTATCGTAGCTGTAACAATATTCATAGATTGAGTATTCGCGCAATACCAGCAGCGAGTACAAGACGCTCTATTGCTTTACCTATAATCGAAGGTGAAAACCTTGTCTACGTTGGTTTCTGGATCCGTGATGATGGTCTGCTGCGTTTCCTTCACCATTCCTACGAAGGCAATGCATGTAAGATTGAATCAGGTGCAAGCAGAGCGCTCTCTCGAATGGATGATGAGCAGCTGGGGACGTACGGATGCAGCAGACACTGTCCATGGCCTTTTCGCGCTCATTGAACGGCCGCATACGGACCGCGACTTGGACATTCTCCGACATGAGCACAGAATGACCACAGACGATTCGCCTTTGGCTCAGTCAAAGCGCTTCGAGTGCAGTGACGACGACGACCATCCGCCAGCTAAAAACAATGTATTTCGGGCGAAACCGCATCATGAAACGGCGTGATTGGGCACCTGGTTCGCATGCAAATCAAGCCCAGCCAGGTGAACGACTAAATACCAAGCAATAGAAGACAGACTCCTTATTTCAGGCTTCCATGAGCGCTTCCCATGCGCTTGGGCTTCTCCTCTCCTTTTTGGGTTGAATGCGCGCACGCTCCGCGATGACCATCACTCCAACTTCAACTCCACAGAAAAGTCGCGTGATTGAGGTTTTTTGTTTTCGCACTTCCGAGGTGGGATGAGAGCGACCCTCCGTTGATACCGGTACAGCCGGTATATACCGTGAATCCCACGGGGCTTTCCTTTTGCAAACGCAATTGCGGTGGTGGTCCCGTGCATCAGGGCACAATAGAAACGCGCAATCGCCATTGGCCGGTGCGTACGAGCTGGTGAGTGCGCGGTTCGATTTCTCCTCTTCCTCCGCCCCCCCTCGCTGTCGGTGCAGGTAGACGGAAGCCGTAGCTAGTATGCTGCTCGCGTTCAGAACCCCCCGGTCGGTGGGCTTCGCCCGCGCGACCACTGTGGCGGCCCAGCCGCTCAGCCGTGACCGCTGCGTGACGTTGGCTGGAAACAACCTGCTGCGCGTTCTCTCCACCCGATCAAGCGCTGAGATCGCTGCGCAGGAGCCCACGGCTGCTGTCGTCGCGGCTCCGCTCTCGCTTACGCTCAAGGAGCGCATGGACGTGTACAGCCAGTTGTCCAAGGTGCGCCTCAGCAGTCTGGTGGTCATGACCACCGGCGCAGGATATCTCATGGCCGGTGGACCCATTTCGTGGGGTACCTTCGCGGCCGCTACGATCGGAACGTCCATCGCAGCTGCCTCGGCCAACACGTTTAACCAGGCGTGGGAAGTGGAGCTGGATGCCAAGATGAACCGCACGTGCAAGCGCCCGCTGCCGTCGGGAAAGATCACGCGTGCTCACGCGCTCGGATTCGGAGCGGCCACTGCCGCGTTGAGCACTGGCATTCTGGCTGTTGGCTGCAACCCGCTCGTGGCCTCGCTCGGTCTGTTCAACATCGGTCTGTACTCGCTCGTGTATACGCCCATGAAGACGCGAAGTGAGCTCAACACGTGGGTCGGTTCATTGGTCGGTGCCATTCCTCCCATCATGGGCTGGGCTGCTGCGACCGGAACAGCGATCGCCCCGGAAGCTGCGCTGCATGCGTATCTGCTCTTTTGCTGGCAGATGCCGCACTTCTTCGCGCTGAGCTGGCGTTCGCGCAACGACTACGCTCGTGGCGGCTACAAGATGGTCGCGTGCGCTGATCCGACGGGCTCGCGCAGTGCTGCGCTGGCGCTGCGTTACTCGTACTACATGGCTCCGATTCCGATTGTGGCTGCGCTTTGCGACGTCACCAGCTACATGTACGCTGTGGAAGGCACGGTCGTCAACGCCTACGCCATCTACCTGGCGCACAAGTTCTATGCCAACCCGACCAACGCCACGGCTCAGAAGGTTTTCCTGACGTCGCTGTGGTACCTGCCTGTGATCATGGGCGCCATGGTGCTGCACAGTCAGAATTGGTTGGACGAGGAAGAGCGCGAAGAGAAGCAGAAGAAGACGAGCGTGTGGCGCGAAGCCTTCTTGGGCGAGACCGAGAACTTCCAGGCCCTGGAGCCCTCGGTGGTCGCCGGAGAAGAGAGCTCGGCCTCGGCCTGGGTAGTTAACCAGGTCCGCGGCCTGCGACACTGCCTCAAGGAGATTTGCCTCCACGAGAACCTGTGGGGCGTCAAGGACGGCAAGCACAACGCCGACGAAAGCAGCGTGCTCTGCCCCGTTCACGTCGGCAACTCGGCCGCCGAGACCGCTGCCATCGCCACGCAGAGCAGCTCCAAGTCCTTGTAAGAGAGAGAAAACCCAATACCCACGGCAGCAGTTGTCACCATACTTTAGAAACAGTGTCATGTGCGAGCAAAATACATGTACGCAAGATCTATCGTTGGCCAGACGTCATGGCATCATCTCACCACTTGATACCCAGCGGGTTGGATTGTTCCATCTTCGGAACTGCGTGGTACTGCGTATGCAGCACCGATCGCGCCGACTCGGAGAAGGGTTGGCCATTCAGGTACTGTTCGTAGACGTAGCGGCAGGCAGGGTTGTCCAAGGGAGAGCGAACGTGTAGCTCCTGAAAGCGTCCTGTGACGTTTGCCAGCAGTTCGGACGCCAGCAGCGTGCTCTTCGGCTTGATCTGGCCACCGCCGTTCAGACATCCGCTAGGGCACGCCATGATCTCCACGTAGTGATACGGGCACTTGTTGCGTCGAATCTTGGTCATGATCGACTGGATGTTGCGGAAGCCATAGGCGATGGCAAACTTGAGCACCTCCTGCCCCTCAACCACGAGCGTGACTTCACGGAAGTCTGGGTTTCGGCCAGCAACGTACTCCAACGGGCCAGTGAGGTCGACATTGAAAAGCTCCTTGGCAGCGTAGCGGAAAATGTGCTCCAGATGGCCGCCAGAGCTCGCATTCACGCTGCTGCCGAGAACAGCAGAGCCGTCCTCTGCGATGCCGCTGAGCATTATCTCTTGTGCGGATAGCTGCGCGAGCTCCAGTGCGTTGAAATCAACGTTTTGCGAGGCGATGAGTTCGAGGACCTCGGTCGTGGCGAGCACACAGTCCACGTCCTTAGCCTGGCTTGCTTCGTCCAGAAAGTCCTTGCGCGAGGCTTCCAGCTTCTTGTCGAAGCACGGCATCACTGCGACGTGGTACACTTCATTCGGCGCCACATTCTGCTCTTTGCTGACGAGATGCTTCACGATGGATCCTGCGATCTGCTGCGGGGACTTCGTAGTGTCGATAAATGGAATCGCATTGGGCTGGGTCTTCTCCGCGTAGCAAATCCAGCCTGGACATGACGAGGCAAGCATCGGGATGGCCTTCAGCGGATCCTGCAACGGCGTGGCTGCCGTAATGGGTTCCACAAACTCGACTTTGGATGATGACACAGCGATGGAAGACGGCGGACGCGACCAGGCAGTCTTCTGTTGGTTGCGAAAGCGGTGGATGAACTCAGCTCGCGACTCCAGCAGAGCAAAATCCCCGCAGCAGGTCGAATCCAGAACCATGTCCACGCCCAGCGAGCGAAACATCGTGACCAACTTTCGGTGCACCACGATGACTGGAAGATTGTAATGCGCTGCGATCGATGCGCGCGACTGAGGAGAGAGAGTGACGACCACGCGCTTGTACGACTTGGCTTGGAGCACTTGCAGCAACTCCTGGCAGCTCTGCTGCGAGATCAGCATCGTCTCGGCTGACGTGACGCAGCCACTGCAAGCCAGACAGTCGTCCAGTGAGATCGTTGCTTTTTCTTGTGCACTCGTGCGAATGATACTGGGCTTGACAACTGTGGGCGTAGGTCCCATGGACCAGTCGTCACTCGAGAGCTCGGTCTCGAGGGTAATCTTGGCAGTACCACCGCCAGACACAGATGCCGCGTCAGTACTGGAGGTCGTGAACAGCGGATTCACGCACGCCTGCGACGGCTGGATGTAGTCATTCAGGTCGCCAAGGAATACAGACGCCTGTACAGTGAGCACGTGATTGCATTGTCAGCCAAACAGCCATCGACATGGAGTTGCAATCAAGCAACGACAATCACTAAGCTCACCATGATGCCAGATTGAAAATGCGACCACCAGCAGCTCCAACGTCCGTCGGTACTGGTACACTGTACCGGTCGGAAATTACGCAATCATGTTAAATGGGTCTGGTTTCTGGGTCAAAACCCAGACCAATCGGGTCCTCGCCAACAAAATACCAGAACTCGCAAATTTAATGTGCAAAATGACTACCCGATCACCACTAATATCTACTATTTGAAGTTACAGGCAGCATTCAGGACTGCTGCTGCTGCTGCTTGACCTCCATGACGGCCGTCGGGTTCGGGTGGTACTTGGAGGGCTCGATGGCCTTGCCACCGCCAGCCATGGACTCCTTGTCACTCATAATAGGAGCAGCCGGCTTGTCTTCCTCGTCGTCGTTGCCCTCAGCGATGCTGTTGAGCGACTGGTCGGCCTCAGCCATGTAGTTGTCCGTGTTCATGTCGGTGATACCCAGCACTTCGTCTTCGTATTCCGAGCGGGTGAACTTCTCGGCCGTCATGTTCGGGTCATCGTCGGCGCTGCCAAAAGGCGAGTACACGAAGCTGTTGGCCAGCGGGTCTTCAATGATGAGCGTGAACGGCTCCGCACCGTTCTTGAGGCCCTCGAGGCGCGAAAGCCAGGTGTTCAGGCGAGAGCGGCCACCGTCACTGTCACCGATAGCGAACGGGTTGCCCTCTTCAATGTTCTGGCGAACCTTGTCGAGCAGGCCTTCAATGGTCGTGTAGAGACCACCCAGCGAGCCGTGCATCATCTCAAGCTCGATCTCCGGGATGTTGACGCAGGCCGAGTCGGACTTGAGCACATCGCGATCCAGTGCATCGGGGTCCTTGGTAACATCAACGTGGAGCGTGATACGCTCGCCCTGGGGCGGGATGGCACCGCCAGCCTTCACTTCGTTGGTCTTGAAGCCACAAGAATCGCAGTTGAACGCCATGATGATCACTTCCTTGAAATGCGGAATATCGGTCATGCACATGCACGAGAAACCGGGAGCGTTGCAAGCGTAACAATCCACAGGGAACTGGATGACTTCCTTGCGGGCAATGTTGGCCTCCGAGACGAACTTGTCCAGACCTTCATTGCGGTGCGGCAGCACTTTCGGGGTCTCCGACGGCTTTTCGTGGCTCATATCGGGCTGCAGTCCGCACTCGAGATCTTGCGCTTCCGAGCGGTAGTAGTGCTGGACCGTCAGCTTCGGATCCACGTCAGGCGCGGACGGGTTTTCAATGTGCGAGTTGCCGGACGGATCGTTCACGACAATCGTGAACGGCAGCGTGATACCAGCAGACATCATGACCAGCTTGGCCAGGAACTCGTCGATCTGTTCGGTGACCTCGGGGTTGATCTCGCGGCGCTGCTCCTGGTCGGCGCGGAGATCGTTGATGGCCTTCTGGAGCACACCCTCGATCGTGTTGATGGTGCCGCGCTGGGTCTTGGGCGGGATCTCAAAGTCCAACTCCTTGAAGTACAGGCTGCCCGTGTCAGCCTTGATGATCTGACGGTTCAGGTCCTCACGATCAGTCACGGTCAGCGTGATCTTGGCGCCCTGCTCCTGCACCTTGCCGCCGAACTGCACTTCGCTGTTCTTGAAGCAGCAGTGTTCGCACTCGAACGACATCAGAATGACCTCGCGGAAGTACGGGATCTTGGTTAGCAGCAGCTTGGTCATGCCGTCCTCACGGCAGTTCATGCACAGACTCTCGATGCACGTGACTTCCGGGACATCATCGTCGGCCTGGCTCGTGAACATGCTCGAGTGCTGCTCTTCCACTTCTCCCTGCTCCTCAAAGTTGATGGTACCGACAGCGGCGGTGTACTTCCCGTCGACCGCGACCTGCTCCTGGTCGGCCATCTCGAAGCGCTTCTCCACATTGGGGCGCGTGCCGCCGAGAATATGAGGCGCCTTCTCCGACATTCTTGCTCCTTGGGTCTTCTGAAGCCAAATGAATCACTGGGCACCAAACGACAAGCACTGGCACCAACATTCTCGAACAAACTGAATACCGGTATCATACCGATCTAGATCGGTATTCCACCAGCTGCGCGCGCGTTGCAGTTGCCGACCGGCGCGCAATCGCGACCATGGCCACATTCGAGTGCGCGCGCTGCACAGCTAAAGGCAGTGCGGGGACGCCCCTCGGCTGGTTCTGCGGCTGCGGCCACTGTGCATCTGTGGGCTGCTTGAGTAGGAGCTGCAGCGACCGCTGGAAGTAGCGCTCCGCGTTCTGCGGGTCAAGAGAAAGTGCGGTCAGCTGGTTGATAGGCAACGCTAATGATAGTAGCGCAACATACGTCAAACTCTCCGAGAATGAAGCAGCACTTGCCAAGACCATCCAGACACGTGATGATGTTGGCATGGCCGTGTCCGTAGATCTGCTCGGCGTGTGTGAGGTTGGCGCTATACAGAGCCTGGGCATCTTCAATCCGCCGCTATAAAGAGAACGTTGTTCCATTATGTCCAAGGAACATGGGTTCTGGCTGAGGCATAAGTTGACGGAAGGCGCGTACCTGCTCAAGTATGACGAAGGCCAGTGTAGTGCTCAAATGGAAAATTCGCTCGTTGTATCCATCGTTATATTGCTCGCGAAGATGGCGCAAGATCGTGCCAAGATAGATCTCCGTCTCGGCAAAACTCTTGGCGTGGTAACAAGCGACTGCCATGTTCTCAAGAGCCATGAGTGTCTGATGGTACCCGTCTCCATGCAATCTACAAGTAGCCGTGTCAAGCCCTTGTTTTCGTTCCAAATCAAGGACCCGGTCAACCAACAGCACGTACTCTCGGATGATGTTGTACGCATACGTGAAGCAGTGCAAGCTCTCGTCCAGTTTTAGATGCAACAGCAGAATATCGCCCATAGCATTCAGCCAGATGGCAGTATCTGAGTGTTTATCTCCATTCAACAATTCGCACAACGCGAGTCCGCGCTCCAAGATATCGTGTGCCTCATCCAGCCGGTGGTCCTGCCTATGGCAGCCAAGTTTATAAGTTGCCAGCTAAATGACAAGCACATTGCGAGGAAGAGCACGTACCGATACATCGATGCTAGCTTCTGGAGCGTTAAAAGAAGTCCTGGGTGCTGAGAGCCAAATGAACTCGTCTTTGAATGCAAGGCGTGAAGCTCCAAGCGGATTGCCTGGTTGGACTCTTTCTCAACAGTTTGCTGGAGCTCGACCAGCTGCTGGGTTAATATGCGTGCACTAGAGTTCGCCGCAGCTGCAGTACGTTGTTCCACGAGTTCTGCATACAAAATTCATATCAACACAATTCGTTCAGAGTCAAGGAAGGCAACCCATACCTTCATTGGTCAGTTCGCCCGGCCTCCAAGACTCAAGGAGCTTGCGGTTATCTGCTCGCCCCAATGACACCGCCACATCCAATGGCGTTTGATGTGCATGATTTGTAGCATTGGGAGAAGCGCCTCCTTCAAGCACGAGAACACAGCAGCGCAGGTTTCCCCAGCCAGCACAGAGGTGCAGTGGAGTGTTCCCGTTCTGTGGGCAAATCACTCATCAGTGAGGACAATGAATGTAGACGTCATGTGATAACATGGTACTTACCCGATCAGGGAGATCTGGGTCAGCTCCACTATCGATAAGCACTTGCACGATCGCAATCTGCCCATACCGGCTCGCATAGTGAAGGGCAGACCATCCTGTCCGCTGTGGTTGGCATGAGAAGCATCAGCAACGTTACGATGCCGAATCAAATTCGTATTGAGTGGACAACTCGTACATATTCCTGCACATCAATGGATTGCACAGCTTTTCGAGCCAAAAGAGATCGCATTCGCTCGAGCTTCCCATACTGAGCAGCATACCAAATGGTCCAGATATCTGCGTTTCTGGTGTCCATGGCCTTTTCAATATGCAGAGCTCAGCATCAAGCAAGCGCTTGTGTTATTTTGATCGACCCAGCTTGACGACTATTTTCGGTCCCCTTTTTTATACTGGGAACCGTTTCAATCTCCATCGCTGGTGCATGCTGTCTCTTTGAAAGTGCGCCTCAACCTGGAAGGTGAATGAAGCCTCCGCTTGTTTGGGGATATCTTCGTGGTGAACTCAACGAATTCCCGTGTCCGTGCAGATGACGATTTAGACACGTGAAGAAACTACGCGACGCTACTTTCTACGAAAGTCTCGATGAGTAGCGAATTCACGGACTTGTCCGCTATTGCGGTACGAATACACAGGGCAGGACACAGAGATCGCGTCCTTTCCTTCTCAAGCACTTTTTGTTGTATTGCACAGAGTACACCACAACGAGGCAATGAGAAGGCCAAGAAGCGCGGGGTTGTGTCCGGTCGTCTGCGCTTGCTGCCCATCGGCGATTCGCCAGGAAGCAGCTATGAGCCTGGCAGTAGCAACAATCTGTCATCGGGCTTGCACAAAATCAAGCAAATCACGCACAAGAAAGAGCTCGTGGACGCTGTGCGCCGAGCGAATGCGCCCATCATGTTGCAGCGGACGGAGTCTGCGTCCACGGGTTCTCTGAGGAATATCTATGAGAACAGTCTGTCGAGTGCCGCTCCTGAGACCGATTCCAACGTGAAAGATATCGAGCTGTTGGAAGACGGCGTGCACTTGAACGCCCGGAAATTCAATGACATCAAGCTCACGGTCGACCGAAGACAGCGAGAGATCAACGCACTTTTGGTACGAGCACATGGTGCAAAGCGTGGTTGTGATGTTGATCTGACAGGGAGTTGTGTCTCTCTCTTGTTAGGACGAACTGCGAGCGCTCCAACTGGAAAACAATGAGCTGAATCGAATGCAGAACCAGGAAACTCCTATTTCCAAGAAGAACATGCGCATCAAGGATGAGATATCCACATGCACAACGTCCATGGAGGAGCAGATGCATCTACGAAGACAGCTGGAGCACATGATCCGACGCTTGCAGACAAGCCAGCTACGCGTGGATGCCCATGTGTTGTCCATGTCAAAGGCAGTGGACTCCAGCTTGGAGGAAGCCGACGAAGTCAAGCTGCTCTGCCGCCAACTGGAGGCTGGCAAGAGCCGAGCAGTTCAGTTTTTGCAAGAGTACGATGCTTGTGTTGCTTTGATCTTCGTCCAGTTGTCTCATCGCTCTATGTGTTTTTGGATAGAGTCCAGCTCCAGCTTCAGTCGGAGCGAAAGGCTCGCGCGAGAGAACTTGGGGACCATGAAGTGCGAGCGAAAAATGCCCACAAAATGGAGACCTGGCGCTTGCAGCGAGTTCAAGAGCGCGCGGAACTGGTCGCTGAGCTGCGTGGAGATCTATCGGCTGAGGAAGAAGCGCGTCTGCTTCGATGTATTGAAAGCCGCGAGCGTGCGAATGAGGCGATGCATGAGGCAAACCTGACGAAATCGCAGAAGGCGGCCGATTTCGAGGAGGTTCTGAGCCAATTGAAGGTAGCCATGGGTGCCACTTGCTTACGCGAAGTAGTGGAGAAGATCAATGCGCAAGCGACAACCAAAACATCGCTGGAGAAGGAGAAAGCACAAGCGGAAGCACGGCTGATCGCGATTCGCCAAGAAAAGGAGCAGGCGATTCAAGCATTAAACGAGCTAAAGGCTTCTGGTATCGGCGGTATCGAGCTGAATCGCGAAGTATACAACACACTAGAGAACGAGATCCAGCAAGCCAAGACCACGTTGAAGGTCAACAAGGCTGCCTACGAACGATTGGACGGCGTTATCTCTGCAGTACGGCAGGGCTCATTCGGCCTTGCGCAGCGATTACAAGCATTTGACGATGTGCTGGAAGTTCCTTCATCCGATTATGGTGCGATGCACGGCAGCGCGATGGGTGGCGCTGAATCACTCAGCGGCACTAACGCAGTGTTCGCGTCGCGTGGCGAGCACGCCGATTGCTTGGCGCTCGCGGAGCTCAAGTTGACCAAGATGTTGGAATTAGTCGGCCAGCAGAGCAGCTCCGTCAACAGTTTCGGCAGCTTCGGAGGTGATGGCGAAGAAACATTCGAGGAAGGCACAAGCTCTCGCTCGGGTCTGGATGACCGCAATGCTGTTTGGTCACCCGTGATGAACAATGATCCAGTGTTGCATCAAAACAATATTCGCGTGCGGGCCGGTGGCACTCGCGCATCCATTATGGCCATGAACTTTGAAGATCCAATGGACTCAGCACGCTCGGACGTGTCTGCCACCTCGGATTCCAACGAGAACTTGGATGTGATCGTACCTTCCCGTGACATTCTGAAGATGAGCAGCTCGCGCCATTTCTCGGAGATCATGCGCAAGAAAGAGGTACGAAGCAATGCTGTCGGACTCGCATACTATGGACGATGCTAATGTGTTGTGTGTGGTGGAATGGCATTGCTAGTTGGCGGAGAAGCAAAAGGTGGCAGCTGAAAAGGGTATTTCGGATGAGGAGATGCTGTCCAAGTTGCGCAAACGCAATCAGCTGGACGCGGACGCGCGTCTGTCGACGTCTCCAACGCGACAGCACGAATTCGTGATCCCAAAGGACGACGTCAACTCGTCTGCGTTTGTCACTCAATTGCGCTTCAGTGATCTGTGAGCTAGAGAACAAACAACAAGCGCAACAAATGAAAAAAAGAGAACAACACATTTCTTTTCCTGCTTAACATCAGGACCTCACACCAAACTACCTCAGAACACCATCATACTGTAAATGCCTCCCAACGCGCTCCCATTTGTTTGCGCGAGCTTAGCTGACGTTACCTGTGCCGCCCACTTGGTCCGGACATCGGTATTCCTCAGGGAGTAGCGACCGCTGGAGTTTGTTGAACGCAAACTGCCGCTTGCCAGTGTTCTTAAGTGCATTTTCGATGCGCACGCCGTGACTTCGCATGACAGAGACTGTCGCTGGGATGCGATGAAGTGGCAGGTCATGATGCCGTTGCAGGATGCGCACCTGTTCTAGAGTGACCGACATGGCTGTTCTATCCTTTGCACTCTTGCACACAGTCACTCGACCACCGCCCATTTCACGACACAGATCAGACGATCGCTGCAGGATCTCCGGACGCTTGGTCTTCACTAGACTTTGTGCAGCTTCAAGGATACTGGACTCGAGGGTCCGGAATTCTTGAGTCACCTGCTCTTCGGTGAGTTGTCCCGCGCGTGATCCGTTCCGCCCGGTACGGAAGCGCTGGGACATACTACCGGCAGCCCCACGATTGAAGTTGTTGGTCACAGGTGGCGGTGACGAGGACGAAATATAGCGGCAGTACTTTTCGCAATAGGCCTTGAGCGGACGGAGATTGTTGATATTGATCATGTCCTGAAGCTCTGTTTTGGCGCGCTCCGTGTTGTTTGCAATCGTTTGCATTTCGTTGATTCCGTGCGTGAACAATAATGGTGTGACAATGATCTCGCCACCGTTTGCGAGACGATCGGGAAGCTCTACAGCCGTTGTCGCGATTTGCACCGTGATAATATACTTGATAGTGTTCGAGCGAAGATGAGGGTTCGTCGTGTTCGTCTCCTTCACATTGTGCTTTTGAGACACATTGACCTTGACAACTGCAGCATCTTCAGCCACATCCTTCTTTCGTGACATTCGGAATGAAAATCGGTTTGCAGGTCGGTCACGAATATCTTGGAGCACGAATGCGACGCAAGATAATCGAGCGACAGCGCCAGCCATATCTTCAATCATACCAATTTCCTTGCCATGAGTTGAAAGAAGAGACTCGACTTCAAACAGAAAGCCCAACGACGACAATTGACAGAGAATATCTTCACCCTTCATGGGATCTGGGTTTTGGATGGCGATTTCAATTTTGCGCACAAAACTGCAGGTTAACGCCGCCAGCGCTTGGGCAAAAGAGACATCCATACGCAATTGGAGATCCCACTTCAAATCATCATATTCTCGAGCTTCCTCTGGCCACTTCGACAAATCCAAATCGGCTTCGCTGATCTTGGCCTGCATCTTTTTCAGCTTTGTTTGATACGATAGGATTCCACCCTTGTTGAACTTGTAAACATGCGCAGAAGGAGCGCCCACAGTCGTAAAGTCGTAGGTCGAAACATCCTTCGATGACCTGCGCTTTTCGTCGTTGATAAACGCATTAGTCGGCCCAATCAGCAAATCTTGGATGTGAAGATTGATCGGCACGAACCGCAGATCTTCAGATTTTTTCTCAACACTTGCCTTGAAATATTGTTTGTGCTTGTCAAGGTTTACCAAATACTGAATGTTTTTCCGAATCATCGACACATATTCCTTGCGCTTTTTCAAGCGAGCCTCAAGCCATGAGCGAGCTATTGCCGAGTCACCTTCATCTTGAATTTGTCCGATCAAATTACCATAGAACCCGTGATTCGATTTTTCTTTCTTATGGTTCAGAAATGCTTGCAGGTCTTCGCGCGCTTTTTCCACTTGTTGTTGTCGTTCAGCGGCAATTAATTCGATTAATTGACGAGGGATTGCGTTTGAATAGACACTTTCTTGCAGATCTTCGACAACCAAACCGCCACCTCCATCCTCCGAATCATACTGGAAAAAACGAATGAGATTACCGATGTTTTTGTGCGAAGAAAGGTCTTCTTTCATTGGCACGTCGCCGGGCATCATAACAGTTTGAACACTCAGCTCTGCATTTTTGAGATTTCCCTGAAGCAGCGTATCGATTTCATTAGGCATTTCTTCCAAAATAGCGCACGTGTGCTCATCTGTTGGGTGAACATTCAAAGGTTGACCGCTTGCGGCTGCATCAAGTACAGCTTGAGACGATGTCACAAACTCTAAAAATGGCTGGAACATAGTCATTTGGTATGACAATTGGACAGGACCATTGCTGTCGCTTTTTGGTCCACCGGAGTTGCTTCCATTTGTAAGTGAGCTGCTACTGCGGTCAAGATAGTTTGAATTCATGGTGGCTTGAGAAGTGTCTCGCTTTCCAAGTGTGCTTGCATGAACAACAAAACGAAGTAGTGTGTTGGATGTGGGGCCAATTACAGGTACTTCCAAGACAGCCACAAAGGGGAATATGGCATGAACTCTCGAACTGCTCAAAACTGATTCAGAATCACCGGCAACGCCTACAGGCTCTGTGGTACCCACGCACTTCCATGATGCAACCCGACAGATCGAGCGAAGGGAGTTGTTTGAAGTGATCGCATCTCTCGAGGAAAAGAAATCCAGAGATACAAAGCAGGCTCTATCAAAGCTTGCAGGCATCTTCAGTCGGACGATGAGTCGAAGTCGCGTTCCTGGGTCGTCATTGTTCAGCATAGACTCGCCCATGCTCACACGATCACGATGAAGTTTCGCGTACGGCAAATGTGATGAGGAACCAGACGATCGAGGTGTGAGGTTGAAGACATCTTCAAGCTCCTTGGACGAGTGCATTGACTCTCCTTCTTCAACGTGAATATTTTCTGTCCGCGGATTCCATTGCAAGAACAGCAGCAAAAGAGGCGGCAAGCCCTGAGGAAACCATATGATGAAAATGTACCACACGAGATCAGATAGCTCTCCAGAGTCCCCACTTTTCGAAATATACTGCGCAATATAAATCACTTGAGCCGAAATATCGAGAACGACGGTTGTAGCGATAATGGCGTAGAATATTGTCAATGACTGACGAATTCGAGGCTCCGAAGGGTCTTCGTTAAGCATTAGCGAGCGACCTCGACACATCACCATACACCCCAAAACCATGAGCAACACGGTATACACGATCAAACCGGCGCCAAATGCCAAGTAGAACGATTGCATATCACATGTGCGCACAGCATTACGAACAATCGTGCCTCCTGCCGCAATAGCCTCATTACACTCCTCTTCCGATGAGCATTTCAACGCTTGGACATCAAACACGCAGTGCAGTTTGCTTTCAGTAGAGCTGAGACAAAAAATTATGAACGCCAATACTGCTCCGTTTGCCAAAACGTAGGCGATCACAACTGGGGATTTGAATGACATCTTCTTGAAGCACTTGAACGAAAGCACCGTAGCCCTGCACAGCAGAAAGCGTTAGCACAAGCAAAGCAAGGATCGATACGATAGCATTGGATTTCTTACCAGTGGAAGCAAAGTGATAAGATCATGACTGTCATAAAGAAAAATTGCGCCGCATACCAATTGACGTAGGCTTTCGATGGTTGTACAACCCAAACAATTGACCCACCACACCCAGAAGCAAAAGAAAACAGTGCCGATATGGCAACCATGTCGGTCCATAGCGTTGTCATCGTTAACGGGAGGCCGTGCTGCAATAATATGATGTCAGCTGAACCGTTTCCATGCAAAACTCGTCAAGGGTTCTTACCCATTTAATAATCACAAGGGAAATTATGAAGCACGTTCCGAAGACCACAATTGTGGCAATATCTAGCCCTGCCGCTTTCAGAGATCTCGTTGCTACAACAACATGGTTAGCGTTAATTGTTGCCAGAGGGAACGAGCTCAAGCAATAAGTAGGAGGACGTACTTTCTTCAAGGTCGAAGAAAGCGACCGGCGAGTTGTCGACAGCCAGTGCCAAGCCCTGATAAGCCGACAAATACGCGCGCTTGATCGTTGACGAGTCATTACTTGGGTTTTGAAAACCGTCGAACGTAATGTTGACGCTTTCTCCGTTGTTGATAGTATCATTGAACGTTTCCGGAATGGTAAATGACACATTGGCCTCGCCCACGTAGACTTCCAGGTCGTAGCTCTCGCCTCCGTATTCCATTTGAGCAGTAGAGATGTTCGAAATGAGCGTACTAAAGTACGACTCCATATCGGACGCTACGCGAAGGAGGAAAAAGGCATCTCCACTGAGCATGGCTCCGCTCATAAAGCTCACAGACACGCTGGTGCTAGCTAAGACACGCGGATCACTGGCAGTCATGGTCATATCCGAGAATGACCCGACCAGCTCGTAGCCACTTGCCGTGAGTGCAAGGCTGAACACCTGTCTCGTAGACGAAGAATTGGCTGACGCGCGGCAGCCAGTGCCGTCAAAGGTCATGACCATCGTGTTCGTCTCCGTGTACGTGCCTGGAGCCGACCGCGTCGTGATTTGGCCGATTTCAATCTTGTACGAGTTCTTGTAGGTGGCCAGCTCTGCGAAAACACCATTTTTGAGGACCAGAGTCGTGGTGTTGCCCTCTCTGGAGCAGGTCACGTCAGTGGATTCCACAGTGCAGTCCGATGACGAGCCTTCAAGCACCCAAAGCGACGGCGGCGTGACCTCAATCTTGGCAGTGTACGAGCACGACGTGCTGGCAAGGGAATCCATCGTCAAGTCGAACGTCTCGAGCATAAGCGGGAAGTTCCAAGACGTATCCAAGACCAGCGAACAGTTGGCGCATGTGCCGTTGAGCGACGAGCCAAGCGTCATGTTTGGGTTCTCTGTCAGCCCGCTGCCTTCGTTGCTGCCGACAGGCTGATCGATGGAGCTGGCGCACGCCGTGACACAGGCCTCTACGGTCGAGTACTTGACTGCTGACTTATCGCCCTCATAGACACAAATGTGCGATTCGCACACGTAGCCCACGCTCTCTGGGAAATCGGCGCCTACAGAAGAACACGGAAACCCACATTAGCTTCCACATAAACAGCTACCATCGAGCGTATGCTTGCTCGTACCCGAAACGCCCTGGGCCAGCACCAACACCGCTGCTATTGCTGTCCAGACGACCGCTGCTGTGGGCCACCGCCGTGGCCGCCTCCGTGCCATATCGCTGTCTCGAAGGTTCTCGCCGAGGCCGAGGGCCATGCCGGCATGTGACGGCGCGTGGAAGGAGCCGTTGATCGCCGTGCTGGTCTCCTCTCTCGTGCGCGCGCCCCCACACAGATCGGCGCCCAATACTGCGAGCTGAGGCTGCAAAATGAACGCGAACGGAAAGCGCGCACTGGGTATACAAACACCCAGTCAAAGCGGCCGCAGGGTAACCCACAGAGCGCGACCACTGGCTCTTTCACACCCGAAAAGGCCCCGCCCGCCCAGCTGGAGGGGGACTCCCTATAAGGGCTCGGGGAACAAACTCACGTTCTCTTGGGTAACCATTAGATTGGCAAAACACGGTGTGATTTCTGCAATCGCCAGATCCAGATGGTGGAGAGCAACGAAAGCGAATGAAGGCACTGATCATGAGTTGCTGAGAGACAGATGTGAGTATCGCACCGGGTCAGTGCAGGGACAGTGTCGACTATGCCAAGCAAATCACGCTCTTTTGCAGTCGCAATGTTGGGTGGCGTTGGCTGCTGTAGCTGAAGTAGCAAAAGCATGGGAGGAATATCAGTATTTTAGAAGCGGCGGAACAGTCACAGCGCCCCGAACCGACAAATTTGAAGGTGTAGGTTCACCTCTTTCATCTCATCTTTCGCTTTTTTCTCACTTTTTTTTTCAGCCACTCGAAACAAATTTTGCAAGGAACGCACCAGCACCACTCTTTACTTTGTCTGGTAACAGCTCAAAATGGTCTATAAAGTACAAAAAATGCATCAGTCGCATGAAATACACAGACAGGGGTAGGTATCACATCGTCTGGCAATTCGACAATACCGAGTATATTCAGAACGGCACGCACGTCCATGTGTCCCAAGCAGCAAATGCCAACTTGCTAGGTCAGGCATGATATCATAATTCACCCACTATTTGTGATTGCTGTGGAAGTGTTTCTTTGAGGCACTGGCTATGACCAACCATGTTTTTGTCAACTTATTGGTTGTTGTCTTTTGAGGGTCTCTTTGTACCCAGATTTACTTGTACTGTACAGTACCTCTATCTTTACATACATCAGGGATTTTATGCAAAATGCAACCCATCAGGGTTGTGGTCAACCTATGGATTTACAGAGGTGTGTGATTTTGCATCAATCCAGCACGCTTCGTTTGATTTCACCAAGACGTGGATCCGTAGCTCACGCTACTGTATGAAGTAAGAAATACTGTCCCATTCATTACACTCGCACTATATTCGTTGAATATGAAGACAACATATCATCCATATCGATGGTATTATCGCATTTCTCTTCAGCACATGAGCCTCACAACCGAGCGGAAACAGAGTCAGCCAGAACTGTCCAGCACCAAACGTTAGCATCAATCCAAACTGATCACCACGCTTCACTCATTATCTAAGCATAAGCGAAGCAACAGCGAGACTCGCTCAGTGAGCGTGTTTGATCTCGTTCTCTACAGTATGAAGGAGAGCTGCTCACGGCTTTCAACTCTGTGTTGTAGTTCGCACAGTTATCAGACCGCCTTCTTTTTAGATCATCGCGACAATCCCTCCATCAGAGCATTGTCCACTAGCATATTACTGTGCTATGTACATTATCATATGATTTGGCGAGGCTGATGATCAACCAGGATCCCATTGCCATTATTGCTCCGCTCACAACGCCATGATGCTTGACTCCCGCCACATGGAGTGTACCCATTTTTACCCAAATTTGCATTTCAACCAATCATCATCTACTATCATACAATTGGTCAAAATTGGTTGTGTTTATAGCCAATCACATAGCACATAGTACCTGCGGATACATTTGGCCGGAGGAACCAGGAAAGGCGTGAGGAGAGAATGGCGTGGGATCTGTCGCTGGCAGACGCCAAGCGGCGCGAGGCCGAAGAGGCCGCAGCAGCACAAGCCCGCGTGGAAACTCACTGGTCAGAAGTACGCACAGAGCGCGGCTTCTTGGAGCGCAGTCGCCGTCGCAAGCCCGGGGCTCTTCGCGCCCAAGAGAAGTATGTGCGTGATGATATCCCGTGCGGTATCGCACAGTGTACGCGCTGCGTAGGCAAAACAAGACCGCTGGCGCCCCAGCAGCGGCCGATGCAGAAGGAAAACGCAGAGTACATCGTTCCAGATGCGTTCGCACTACTGCAGTGCATGGAGCTGCTCGAAGAGCCCGTGTTTGGCGATATCGCGCCGCATTTGCTTGTCCTAGAGACCGTCTGGCTTGAAGCGCTGCGCATTGCACCTTCCCGCGATGCCACGCGACTGAAGAACTACATGCGGGACAGTCGCCGTGCCGTTGCGAGCACAATTTTGTATGTGTTTCCGGATCAGCATCATCTCGAGACGTTTACGGAGCCCACGTGGAGTACGTCCGACGAAGCGCCAATGGAGTCCATGCAGGCGCGCGATGCACGTGCTGTGCTCAACACGCTGACTTGGTACATCAATGGAGGCCATGTACGCCCGAGCTCTCGCGTGGTGTTCATGGCGCAGGACGCAGAATCTCAGCTATCCAAGCAACTACGCTCGCAATTAAAGATCGACGTGCTGACGTGTGAAGCCTTTCTAGATCAGCGACTCACGAAAAAGCGCAATCCGTCGGCCTCTTTCATGCTGGAATTGGCACAAAATACTGCGGATGCCGTACTTTGGTGGCAGGAGCGTCGTCACGGAAATGAAAGCAATGCGACCATTGCCAATGCCGAGTTCCAGCCTCATTTGCCCACTACCCAATTGGAGGCTCTGGTGGCTCGAGGGCATTTGCTGTCAGGCAAATTCGAAGTCAACCTGCACTGCGCACTAGAAGCGTTTGTGATTGTCGACCGCAGCTGCGCATCTTCAGTGGACAAGGTGTTTATCTACGGCCGAGAAGATTGCAACCGTGGTATCCATGGCGATCAAGTTGTGGTGCAATTATTGCCAGAAGAAGAGTGGCGTTGCCCTGTTGGTGATCGCTTGCTTGTCCATTTTGCATCCAGCGATGATGTAATCGATGATGAGCGCCGCAATGGAAAGGACACGTCACACAACAGCGTCGCTGCTGCTGCCGAAAAGCCCATTCCGACAGGTTATGTGGTGGGTATTCTTGCTCGATCCAGTCGATTCCACGTGGCCACCGTGCTTTCAAGCACTGTTGGTGTGAATGATGACTATGCGCTGGCTATTCCTATGGATATGCGCATCCCAAAAGTGCGCATTCGCTCACAGCGCATGGACACGCTGGTGGATAAACGTTTGAAAGTTGTGATCGACCACTGGCCGATCGATTCAATGTATCCGCAAGGCCATTATGTCGGTGTTTTGGGCAGTACAGGTAGCCTTTCGACTGAGCTCAGCGCTCTTCTGGTGCGAAATGAGATTGAAGAAGCTCCGTTTAGTGAATCAGCACTCGCCTGTCTTCCAGAATGCGATATCGAGACCAACTGCATCGCTGAATGCTCGACGGCCAAGCGTCCTGCGTTCTGCGATCTTCTGGATTGGCCCATTCCGGCTGAAGAAGTGGAGTGCCGTCGGGATTTACGCACTTCGCATCGAGTGTTTAGTGTTGATCCTCCTGGCTGCCAGGATATCGATGATGCCATGTCCGTTCGCATGCTCCCAAACGGAAACATCGAGCTCGGTGTGCACATCGCTGACGTTTCTTACTTTGTTGCGCACGAGTCACCACTGGATTATGAGGCTCGCAGTCGTGCTACGACTGTGTACTTGGTCGGGCAGCGGCTTGATATGCTGCCTTCGGTATTGAGTGCCGATCTTTGTTCTCTGCATGAAAACGTGGATCGATTGGCCGTGAGTGTAATCTGGGAGTTAGACAGTGAAACATTCGAAGTTGTCGAAGGAGCCACGTGGTTTGGCCGCACTATTATTCGCTCACAGTCGTCCATGACATACGAGCAAGCGCATCGCATGCTCCAAGGAGTTAGTGCTGACGGTGGTAAACCAAAGCGACTTTCTTCGGCTTCCCAGAGTGAATGGCGCCGAGGTGTTGCTGGTGGAGATATTCCATTGAAGTTGCAAGATGAATTGCGCACGGATTTGCGTCTGCTGACCGACATTGGCCGTAATTTGGAGCGCGTCCGCGGCAAGCACGGTGGTTTGGATCTTTCCAAGCACGAAGAATTGCGCTTCTCACTCAACGTGACGGAACTGGGAAAGGATGTGGAGATTATCGTGAAAGAGAGCCTGGAGATTCACCACACGATCGCTGAGCTCATGATTCTCGCAAATTCGTACGTGGCCAAGCGGATTTTCGATACGTTTCCTTCCAACGCACTTCTCCGTCGCCATGCACCTCCGTCTGGCGATCGTTTCCGCCAGTTGATCAAGATCGCCCAAGCGCGCGACATCGTTATTGATGCCACGAACAATTACACGCTACAGCAGTCGCTCATGCGTGCAGACGCATCTGGAAATGTCGACAGCAAGACCATGTCCCTGCTGAAGTCATTGGCTGTGCGCGTCATGTCTGAAGCTGAGTATATTTGCGCAAGCGATGCCGAAGCGGCCTCAGATTCAAATGGTGACGTTACGGCGTTTGCTCACTACGGCCTTGGCGTGCAGTTTTACACGCATTTTACATCTCCCATCCGTCGCTATGCCGACGTTGTCGTGCATCGACAGCTGCTTGCAGCCTTGGCATATGTTCAGCAAACAAAGACTCTTGGTGTTTACTTCAAGCAAACCCATAAGGCTCAAGCGCTGCCACCTTCTCTGGTCGCTTCAGTACTGGACGATGGTGACGATCTTTTGGACGATTTAATCTCGTCTGTGGACAGCAGGCTCCAAGTTGCGGACGCACCTGCTGCCAAGGAGGAGAACAGTCGACTGATCTTCCCTCCTCAAGAATTGGTGCCGCTCTCGAAGCATTTGAACACGAAGAACCGTAACGCCAAGAGTGCTGCCCGTGACTGCGATGAGCTTTTTCTGGCGCTTTACTTTAGTAGCCACACGATGAAAGTGCCAGCAATTATCACGTCTCTCAAGGCGAACGGGTTCATCGTCTACGTGCCCAAGTACGATCTCCGGGCTCCTGTTTACATTACGACCAAGGAAGGCATCGTGCAGATGAATCCGTTACTATGTGGTGTGCGCATTGTGGACACTGCCCCTCCAACGGGAGCATTTGCACAGGCGGAATGCATACGTTCGATCCCTCAGGCTCGCGCAGATTATGATTCAACGGTCGAGCGTCTGCACGTGTCGGTCCCAAATGTCAATGGAAAATGCTCGTTCCAAATCTTAGACGAAGTGGAAGTGCAGATCTCCTGTGATCTATCTGCATCTGCTGCGCGAGTACCACAGCTGCAGTTGTTGCTGATTGGTCGTGTAAATCAATCGCGTGCGAAGCCTCGCGAAATGGTGCTGACCACCAATAAGGCCGACTCTTCGATCCCAGAGCTCCAGCGAATCGTGCAGAAGAAGGATCAAAGCGACCAAAAGGCGACAGCTGAACGTCCTAGTATGACCACGGATACAGTGCTGGAATTAAGTCACGTTGGTCAGAAGGATCTCTACGATCTGTTCTTGTCGCCCTTGAGCCACATATCACCGACCAACAAGATAACCAAGAAGAATCGTCAGCAGCTCAAGCAGAAGAAGTCAGGATCGCCAGCCAAGGGCGAAAGCCAGGCCTTTATGAAGAAGCGAGGACCCGGGAGACTGGTCTTTGGGAACTACAGTCCTCCGGAGAGACAGCATTACCAGCAGAAGCTTGCCCATTACATGGATCAGCGGTCCACAGCTTTGGAAGAGGAGCTACAAATCCAGCGCTACGGCGGCGCATCGGCCATGGGCCTGCAGGAGATGAAGCAGGCGGAGCGTGAGGCCATGACGCGCACCATGAAGCTGGCATCTGAGAAGAGGCACGACCGCATCAACACGCGCAAGAAAGCCGGCCCTTGAGTAACTGATTACCACCTTCAACGTGCGACTGTATCCCGTCATGCGTACTTAGCAGGGGATCAGCTGACAGGTGAGAGCAAACGAGTCAAAGGGTTTACGCTCAATGCATTTTGTCAAAACACGATACATTCAGAAAACGTCAACCAAAAGCTGCGATGCGAGTCACAACAGAGCCACTTGATTCAAAATGCACATAGAAAGGCTGCACGCCGTTTGGGCCCCAAGCAACAAAACGAGGCGTCATTTACACTTGGTTTCAGTATATGACGCGATCATTTGCGATTTCCAAGAGTGTCACTCTCTTCAGGTACAAATCATTTTCAGAGACAACTTGCATATAGAGAACTCTATGCTAAGGCCAGGGGAACACAAGGTCATCGTCGTGGCTGAACCAGGAACTGTACAGTACGGTCTGTCTTCAAGTCGTGCTGCGATGTGACGGGCTGATACTTCAGATTCACATGGCAGGGCCAGGCGCACGGAAGGAGGAAGAAAGGTTTGGACTGCAGCGTAAACTCTCCAGGTGCAGAGTTCACCGTACGCGTACGCGACACGTCCCGCACGCACGATTGAATGGTGGCTGTGGTACGGCTGCCATGGGATTCTGCTTGGAGCGCACCTCTGCTTGCTTCAGTGTCAAAGGAATCTCTCATCTGCACAATTGACTGTCGTGTCCCACACAATCACTCCCTACTTGATTCCTGCCTCCTTCGTGGGCGCGAGAGAGAAACGGACGGCGACCAGTGAGTCGAGTTGCCGCTTGTTCAGCTGTCATCACTTGACACCCAAGGTCAAACAAACTCCATGCAGCATAGACGCTGCTGCTTATTGGTATACCCTTGAGTCTATGCAGCCAGCCTGCCCGTTTGCCCCTCGGAACTCACTCCAAAGGACCTCGCTTCTTCTTCTGTACTGTACATCCAGTCAGAATATGAGACGCCCAGCGACAAAGGACATGCAGCGATCAACGATGACGCTAGAGATTGCATTCCAGCGCGTTTGTCAAACCGTCGTTCTGCCCTCCCCAAGCAGCCCCCAGAATGGAGCTGCGATATTGCTCCGCTCGGTGCACGAGCTGTGCAACGCGAGAACGAGCGCCACGTCCGTCGACGTGGACTCTGCTGAGTGGCGGAGTCATCGGCTCCATCATTTCCCGGCCCAAGTCATCCCATGGTCCTCAGCCCCTTGTTTTGGCAATATATATAATTCCGTACCGTGTTCTGCTAATGTTCACTGGAATCCTGTTGAGCGGATCGTCGACCAGTAAAATAAATCAACTAGAAACAGGAGAAGCCCTAGCCACAATCGCTTGGGCTTGTTTATGGCAACAGCCCACCCGCCCAATGCCCGTCTAATTGCTTCAGTTGGCAATCGGAAGGCTCCATGGGCACGGTCTGTTCACACGAGCGCGTGCGCCGCATGCAGCTGCGGTCGCAGGAATTAAGGCACAAGAAGCCGCGCGATCGGTTGGCGACCACAGCAGTCTCCTCGTCCTGCTGCTCCACGGAGCGCGGCACCTCGCATCTCGAGCCGCTTGAGGAGCTCCCCACAACAAAGCAACGGCATAATCACAGCAAGGGTGTCGCAGCATGCACTGTGTGCGCGCCGCGCGCCGTCTCGGCCGTGCATTGGGATCGGTATCTCCCACCGACCATCGTGCACGAGTACGCGGCGCTATCGACCCAGAACAGTCGCTTCCGCAAGTACATGGAGGACGAGTGCGTGGCCATCCCGAATTTCCACGCGTTCCCCAACGACCCGGCCAGAAGCTGCTTCTTCGGCGTGTACGACGGCCACGGCGGCGACTTTTGCGCCAAGTATGCGGCCGACAACTTTCACAATGAGCTGGCCAGAGCCATGGCCGACAAGTTCCACGACAAGCGAGTCTCGGAGATCGAGCGACGACTCTCGGGGTCGCCCACATCCACGGACTCGACCGAAATGTCCGAGGCCGAGAACGACGTGCTGAGCGAGCAGGATATCGAGGACTGCTACTCGACCGCGTTCACGCGGATAGACCAGGAACTGGGCGAGTACGACGAGTCCTCGACCTGCGGCTCCACGGCCGTGACTTGTCTCATACGCAAGTCCCGCAGCCGCACGACGTTCCATGTGGCCAACGTGGGCGACTCGCGCGCCATTTTCTACGGCGACGGCAAGACCTCGCGCCTGTCGGTGGACCACAAGGCCACGAACGAAGACGAGGTCAAGCGCATCAAGGCGCTCAACGGAATCATATTTAACAAGCGCGTGGGCGGCGTTGTCGCGGTCACGCGTGCGCTGGGCCAGGCCGACGAGAAGCCGTACATCTGTAGCTCTCCGCACGTGGAGAGCGTGGATGTGGACTGCAAGGACGACGCGTTCCTGGTTCTCGCGAGCGACGGCGTCTCGGACGTGTTTAGCGACGAGGAGGTGACGCAGTTTGTCCGGCAACATCTCGCACGAGGCGAGACATCGCTACTGGTGTGCAAGCGCCTGCTGGAGGAGGCCAAGGCGCTCGGCTCGACCGATAACATGACGGTCGTGCTCATCCGCTTTGGCCAGCAGCAGCCGTAGGCTTGACTGTGAGTCAAAGTTAGAAAGTTGCCCGGGTATAGTAATAAATTTGAAGTTATGAACGAACACATGAACAAGCCGAAGCTTCGTGCTCCCCCTTCATGGAGGAACATACTGTAAACATGGAGATGCTCGTTTCTGAGTCGTCCATTCTCGCGGAAGGGAGATGGGCGCGGGAAATGTTGCAACATGGATCGGCAGCTCTCAACTCGAGAGATGAAGGCGGCAAATCATTCGACTTCGAAGGCTGTATGTTGTCATCTCTTGACCGTTCAAAAGCCTCGCGTTGCAGCAGGCCGGTTTGCACATCCCACTACGCTGGGGGCTCACTCATTGGCTCTTAAATGTGATGACAATCACTCACATCAAACTATTCTGTACGAATGACGAGGAAGAGGATGAGTTCTTCTTCGATAATTATACCGAATCGGGTACTTCAATTCAGCATGATGTAAAAGAGGAGATGAAGGGATTTCCGCTTGGCATCAGTGATACCATAGTGATAGGTTCGGGGCCTGGTTCTTACACAGACCCTCGCGCTCCGCTGCTGCGCTCGTTGGTCGTGCAGCCTCTGGTCGTTCTTCTTCCGTCCTCCGACGGGCTCTCTTTCGGGGCGATCCCTCCCGGTGCCTCGCTATCTCGGGTCTCTCTACCATAACAACCTTATTAGCTCATTAGCTGAGTTCGCGGTGCGCTGGGATCGGACACTCCACTCCACACGCACACATGCAGAGCACCCCTCAGGCTTGGCATAGGACGAGCTTCAGCTCCCAGCCCTGCCCTCGAGCGAGTCACACTCCCAATTCTTGCCCTCTCAGCGCTAGTGATGCATGTCCCGCCGTCAATTCCGCTCATGGGCGCCCTGCCCTCGCAGTTGTCGACGGCGCCGTGTGACTACCGAGCTTTACGGAGTCGACATGGAGAACCCAGACCAGCTCCTCCGCGGCGTTGACCCTTCCACGGCACAACTCAACGCTGGGTCAACGGCTTTGGCTTGCCGTACATTGCGGAACGCTTTCAATCTTGCCTGGGCCATGTGTGGCCCAGGACTCACCCTACACGGCACACCTCACTCTCATGCACACACACAGATCTAAGCGCCAGATCCCTAGATCCATGTCGACGGCCTAGATCCGACGGTCGATCTCAGTGTCAGATTCTTGGATCCTATAAAGGACCTGGATCCCGGATCCCTAGATCTGAACGTGGACCTATCGCTAGATCCATTGATCTATGGTTGGATCTGAATGCAAGATTCTCCAGATCTATGGCTGGATCTGAGTGCCAGATCCTTGGAATCTACGGGAGGTCCGAAGCCTAGATCTCTGGATCTGAGGCAGATCTGAAGGCCAGACCGCCAGATCTACGACTAGACGACAAAAGGAGATAAACGATGCATGATGCAGTTCAGACATGACGTAAGGCAACAGGGTAGATCACTATCTGACGATTGGAATGAGTAACTAGAAACGCAAAGGATAAACCAGTTGTCAATTTGCTTTCCTCTTCGCAAGTCTTCGGAAGCAAAGTAGTCTTAGGACCTTTGTGTCAGCTCAAGCTACATCACCTGTGCCCGGAACGTAAGGCACGTTAAATCAAGTCAAGGCGAGGTCAGTCAAGCTCTAGCTCCTGCCTCATATCAAGGTATCTCAGAGTGCTGGGTCAGATCCCGCTCGAAAACTAAGGATTCCACGCAGCAGATCGCAGCGCGAAGGCTCAAAGGGCGAGCATCAAGCGTCTACAGGTCAAGATCTTTGCCTGTACGCGCCGTGGATGCTTTGCATATAAGCAACCGATATAGCTGGAAGCTCATGGTGGCGGACAAAATGGGGATCGGGATAGTTGTTCGCAATGCAGAACTGTGCAAACTTGTTAAAGCTCGATTCATAAGCAGCATGTGTCGCTTTCTTGATAGCACCCTCAGCTGTTTTCTGACCATCTTTCAGGAGGCCGTGAACACCACTCATCTTCGGTGCAAAAGATAAAGTGGCGAGATTTGTCCCACGGACATGCAGCTCTAGCATCTCGTGTCACGTTTTGGCTGTGGGCCATACCTTTTGGTCTGACTACTCATACTTTTTGGTATGACACATACTGACTGCTGTCCGAAACTCATACTATCAGTACGACTGCCTTATGTATTGAGGATGGTATCATGATGGTCCATGAAAGCTCGCGGGCGCGCATTAAGTGATGCTGTAAGGATTTGACTCTTCCGCTGTCCGAGTTGTCGTTGGCCTTGCCAGCAGAGTCGAACCGCAACAGCAACGAGTTGTTTCGTCGGCGACCTGTGTCCACCGACTGGAAGTTCGGTCTGCGCCTATTCTCCCAATGTATTGCAATAAGGCCTTATCTAACGCTGCTCGATCGCTGGGCGCGGTGCCGGCTGCCTGATCTCAGTGGTGCTTCCGCCCACTGATCTTATCACACAAGACCACGTCAAATTCAATGCCGCTCCCCGGAGCGGCCTTTGGGAAGTGGTGGGCGCGATCGAAGCGAAGCACCTCAGATCGGGGGATCTCTTGGCCGCCAACCCTTACGCTGCTCTCTTGCAGCGCAACACACACTACTCGTACTTACCCTGGGCTTTCTCTTCGTTGCTGCTCTCGTTCACTGACTGACTCTCTCTCTCGGGCTGCTGACTTTCGACTGGCTGGTGGACTGGCGATGGCTGGCGAGCACAGGCCTCGGGCTCTTAATGCTGCTAGCTGCTGGCTTCTCCTTCTCTACGCGGCAGATTGGGAACTTGCTCCCTTCGCAGCTAATTGAGAGCTTGCTCCCTCCGTTGCTAGTTGGGAACTGACGGGGCTGGACCTCGGGCTCACGGACTGGCGTGCTAGACGCAGGCTTCCATGTTCTTCCTGCGATGTGTTGCTGCTGGCCTGGCTGCTCGTCCTGATGTTGCTGATGTTGCTGACAAGGCAACGACGTTGCGCGTAGCTTCGCTTACTGCAACTCAACGGAGCATTGGTGCTCGTTGTATCGACAGGCTGATAGCCTGGGCGCTTAAGTTGCTGGAGACGGACGGCTTCACCCACTATCATCCTGTCCGCTCTCTCTGGGCAGCGGACTTCAATGTACGTATCCGCAGAGTGGTGGACGTCCTGCTGCTGTTCCACGTCGTCGTCGTCATCGGAGACCAACTCTGTAACACTGTCTTGCCGCTGTAGTCGTGGATGATCCGCCACGGAATCCCAATTCCTTACAATGCCTTAATGACGGTGTTGGCAGAATTGTTTTCGAAATCTATAATGAGCTAATTTACAGAAATGTAAAACAATTCCTTGTAGTCCACTTCATTCCAATCAACGCTGTGATTGGTCAAACAACACACAAACTGAAACAGATTCTAGAACAAACCAGATTGGTCTAGTTCTTTCTATAGAATCTTCTAGAGCCTAAAGTTGAAGTCTAAGCTTCAACATAGGACTGGTCTGCTACATAGACACGCACAAACCAGAAATACAGCGTGTGACTCTCTAGACTATCCACCTTAAGCACTAAATGAATAAATCTCATTCCACAACTTTCTCCTTCGGGCTCAAGTCATCCTCTTCACTCTGCGTGTTGTACTCATTTTAGAGACACTCTGAGCTAATAAAAAAGTGTCCCACCCTGTCCCAACCTGTCTCACATGTGTCCCACCCCACTTTTGCTCAACCACAGCATCCCTCGATATGCTTATATTCAACAAATCGGGTGTCCCAAGTGTCCCACCCCTTTTCAACTTCTATACACATATCATATCATATCATATCATGATTAATTTATACTATACTTTTACATTCAATAAAAAAGGGTGAGACAAGTGGGACCAATGAAATCATATCGTCATATCATGTCAATGATGTCGCAATGATCGCGGGATGCCTCTCGTATCACGAAAAAATGTGAGACAGGGGTGGGACAAATAATCCACAATCGGAAACAATATCCAGATCAGTGCTAAAGGCTTCTAGAATAAAGTGACACCCGCGACAATATTATTATTTATAGTTCTCGTGAATCTGTTTGAGTGATGCAATTTCGACCATGCGAACCTTGGCAGGGGAGGTGTTTCTAGGACACGGTCAAAGTCTTGCAGTTATTTATTTCCGAGCCTTATAATATACTACTCAATATAAGTGAAATCAGAGATTTTCTGCAACCTTAGCTTGCTAACGCATAAACTATGCCAACTGCCTCAGATATTTCCGCATTCGAACACTCCGTCGAGCCAGCTTCAGCTGAGACGCTCTTCGAAGATAAGAAATGAACGTATATTCAGGATTCTACCAGTAATACGAGCCAGTATGCCGGCCAAATTCAATTTAATCTTTCGACCATCTCTAGTCAAGCTGCCTTTGTCAATTGGGAAGAAGCCATTATTGAACTACCGGTCAAACTTCAAATTCTCAACGGCGGTGCCACCTCAGTTACTTCGACTGCGGCATGTACGATTGACCAGCTTGTTCCTAAGGCTGGTGCGTGGCAATTCATTGACAGCGTCCAAGTCATTATTGATATGGAAATACGGTCCAAACGAACCAGGTCCATGAAAATGTTAATACGACGTTCAAGGCTCTCACCGAAACTCAATACAATGACTATGTGAAGCATGGGCCAACAAGCAACTTTGTGCTTGATGAGTACGCTACTCCAACAATTCAAGGTAGCAGCGGAGCTCCGCAATCGCTTGATAATCTTGCTACTTCGTCATTTATGACAGCCACGAACAACATCGGTGAATTTGGTTTGGCGAACACTTTCTTGAACGGAGGAGCTGCGCAGCGATCTCTCTTTACGGCTCTCGATCAGCGAAGTAGAAAATTGGAATACGATATGATGGGAGGCAGTACAAATCTTCAAGTCGTGTCGAAACCTCAGGTATATGTGGCTTCTGCTGGCACCGTTGCTGCTGGCTCGCCATTTTATGTCGCGCATTATCTGGCTTGCACAAAATTGCGGGATATCAGTGACTGTTTCAAGAAATGTCCAATGCAGAAGAATACGCGCGGTTTCATCTACCTTAATTACAACAGCCCATCGACAACTTTAAAGATCACCGGTTCTGCAGGAGTTGTTAGCACTTCGACAATCGCGAGTTTGAATAACAATATGAACTTCGGTAACACTTGTTCAGTTCTCTGGAATTTGAGTAGTGGTGCGACGACAACCATATTGGTTGGTGGGCTTGCACTTCCAGCATCTGCGGTCACTCTTTCTATTACTGCTAATGTGAATGGTACGCCAACGTCAGGATCCGGTATTACTCCCTCACAATCGTTTTCGTGACTTCTCGTGCCAACATAATCTCCTAATCCAAGCGCTGATCATGTGTTGGTCCAGAAAAAGACATTCCGCTACTTTGAGCGTATTACCAACAAATGCACTGTTGCCCCAGGTCAATCTTTTACTTGGACTATCAGTAATGACATTGTTAATTTAAAGCGATTGATCATGCAACCTATTGTTCCTAATCCGACGGCTGCGGCGACTGTTTCGGATACGATCAATCCATTCCGTAGTCCGTTCTCGACGGTTCCAGCAACTTGCAGTCCATTTGATGCACTCGTAAACCTACAAATTACAGTCGGTAATACTCCAATCTGGAACAATCCTGTCAGTTTTGGGTATGATTTGTTCTTGCAAGAGATGTCGAAGTCGGGCTGTGATGGAGGAATTGATGATATTACTACGGCTGGTTTGCTATCTCAGCGTACGTGGGAATCTTTGTATCGATTTGTGGCCGTAGATATTGGTCGTCGTCTTCCAAGTGAAGATGGTGCGAGTAAGAGTATTAACGTGTCTGGTACTTCGAATTGTAACTATGCTCTAACGGTTTACTACCACGTGTCGTAAAACGTCCAATCAGAATTCTTAATAATAAGAATCTATGTATGGTCACGCTCTTGCGGTTCAAGACTGCATCACCTTCAGGGTCACGAGCTATCTATGGTAATTGCGCTACACACTGCATTGGTACAACGCGCGCGCATAGTCAACTGGTAAGTGCACCACTCTAGTCGGGCTGAAAACAATTAACACTCTTGCATATAGCCTAGGCTTCTTTCCGGATTCCTGTACTCGGTTCAGAACACTATCCAGTAGAATCTCGGCGGATACCTGCTTTCCCGAGTTTTCCGTTTTTGCATTGGCAACCTAACTAGCAATCTCAGCAACCTCAGCCACATCAGCTACCTTAACCTTAGCAACTTCCAATTCTGCTTGTCTCTCGCCCTCAAATTCTTCAAGTCCTGGGATTTCATCATCTGGGATGATCTTCTCTGAAGGTTCATAATCATTGAAGTAGTCGCTGTCGTACTCATTATCGTCGGTGTCGTACTCGTCATTCGAGTTAAATATTTTTTATCCGAACTATGATCCTCTTTATATACGGTCTCATCCGCGATCACTAGTTCGACATTCGACTTTTCCATATTTTGGACTTCATTTACATTCACACTCAAGGCCTCGACTGGCTTGATCTCCGATGGTGCTGGCATATTAACAACCTCAGCGACAACTGGGGTACTAAGTTGTGGTGGCATCTCAGCGACAACTTCATCTACTATACTAATCTCATTATTATTTTCTGTATATCTTGGCCTCGTAGATCATGGTCGGCGGCGTCGTTTGCTTGATGCCCAATGAATTCCTTATGAACTTGAGGAAACGGCCGAGCCAGACACATTCGCGACTTTTCTCGTAGAGGGCAACCAGCTCAGACTGGTTCGTCGATGTAGTCGTAAGCGTCTGCTTCGTTGACTTCCATGAAATCGCTCCGCCGACAGACATGAATACGTATCCGGTCTGAGATCGTGCCTTGTGCGGATCCGAAAGGTAACCTGCATCTGCATAACTGCAAAGGTTGTCAGGGATTAACTCAGAACTAGATAATCGATCACTTTTGGGATAAAGCAATCCGCTGTATGGCGTCAGGCTGCGAACTACCATGGGAGTCTTAGCGGCTTTCAAGACCTCCCTCATATTGAAACGAATCAACTCCTTTTAATGTAGCTTGCTTGGTGCAAAATGATCCCAGATGAGATCTGGCAGACCTGAGTCCCAGACAGAATGTAAAATGCCAAGGTCTTTCACCTTGAACTCGGCCTTCAATGCTGTCATCACAGCTGCTATTGCCACGTCAGTGCCCATCATGACGATGTCATCAACATAGATTCCAATAATGGCAATCTCGGCGCCGCTTCGCTTGACAAACAAGCATGGGGAGCATTCGTGGGTGTCAAAAACACACAATATTAAGTACTGCGAAAACCACAAGTACCATAGCCGGCCGGCTTGCCTCAACCCATAAAGAGATTTGTGTACTCGCACACAGCATACAAGTAGGCTGTCTCGATGTCAGCTTGTCTAACTTGCAAACCGTTTATGGATGCGAAGGCCAATACCCAACGAAATGTGGTCATGGTCATGAAGGTGAATACGTGTCGGAATAATCAATGTCAAACCTTTGAGTGAAGCCCTGTGCAACAAGCCCCGCCTTAAAGCGAACGAATTTACTAGTCTGGTCTCTTTTGCGAGTAAAGACCCATCTGCATCCGATCGGCTTATGATCCGTCGGGCAGTCTTGCACATCACCAAAGACTTCACGGTCGGCTAATGATTGCAGCCTTCCACCTCGGCCAATCAGGCGATGCTTTGCAATCTGCTATGGTACTTGGTTCCGATTCGTCACCAATGTACGCTAAGAAAATGCTGACATTCACATCAGCTAATTTGTCTGCAAGATCGTCTGCTTCATTCACTTCTTCAGTGATATCGATCCCGCGTGGTAACTCTGCATTCGTTCGTCGCTTCCGAAGAACTTTGTCCTTGGCGCCTTTCGGCCGCCCACGCTTCTTGAGCGGGACACTTGACGAAGAAGCAGGAGGATGGTCAACTTCAACTCTGGCAGGGTAGTTTCTTGCCTCGTTTAAGTCTGACCTAGTTACACGTTCTGTTGCAGCGAGCACCTCTGGTGCATTCTGCACTATGCGGTGGAGATGGAGAATGCGACGGATCTCTTTTTCTCCCTGTCCAGTAAACGGGTCCTTATGAAGGTACTTCGTTTCTGGTTGATCAAATGAGAACCCTCCTCGAGGTTTGCCATCATCATCCCCGAGTTTTGGAAAGAGAGTCTCATCAAACTCACACATTGTTACATCTGCCGTGAACAAGTTACCGGTTTGAGGGCTAAGATAACGAATTGTCGATGGTGATTGGAAGCCAACGTATATTCCAAGTTATCGCCTTGGTCTCATCTTGCTTCGCAGATGTGGTTGTATCGGTACGTACACCGCACTGCCGA
Source organism: Elongisporangium undulatum (assembly GCA_023334555.1). Lineage (NCBI taxonomy): Eukaryota > Oomycota > Peronosporomycetes > Pythiales > Pythiaceae > Elongisporangium > Elongisporangium undulatum. The sequence goes on from JAADVF010000049.1 coordinate 76,544, forward strand.
ACATCTTTAATTGTGCAGTTGATGGGGCGAATCCATGGACAAGTTCATGCAGAGTCAGGTCGTTTGCAGCCGAAGGTCTATAACGGATAAAATATCCAGCATGCAATACCGCATGTCCCCAACAGGATAGTGGCAAATTTGATCGTAGAAGCAGAGGCCTCGCAACCATTTGAATCTGCTTCACGAAGCTTTCGGCACTAGTACTGTGCGCGTATGGGCTCGAAGTCTCGAGATTTATGCCACTCGACGCACAGAACTCCTGAAAGGATGTCGACACATATTCTGATGCATTGTCGACACGTACGTTCTTGATCTGATGATCTGGAAACTGGGTCTTCAACTGAATGATCGTCGTGAGAAGCTTTGGTATGCCTTCGTTTCTCGAGGTAAGCAGCTGCACTTTGAGTAGCGCGCTGATAAGTCTTTGACGATCATGTAATAGTTGAATGGGCCAGATGGGGGTGATATCGGTCCACACACTTCACTCACAAGTGTCTCCAAAGTGGCGTGACGTTTGAACTTCTCACCGGAAAACCCTTCCTTCTTCC
>JAADVF010000490.1:0-21969 GCA_023334555.1 Elongisporangium undulatum
AGCGACTATACTGCATACGAGATGAGGGGCAGAAGATCAGAGGTTCGCCTTGCAGCACAAACACGTGGACCGGCAAGAAGTGACTGCGACCAGCACGGGACACTTGCCCCGTACTCTACATTACTGCGACCATGTGAAAGAGGAGAAATCAACACTCAAGCCGATCCTTTCGGAATGTAACGCCTAGCAGAAGACCCGAAAAAAATTCGCTTAAGCCCCAACTTTCATTACTTATTCTGGATGCTGCCCCATCATAAAACGATGGAAAGTCAGATAAAGCCTACAGTACGCGCTTGTGAATGAGATAATGAAAAGACTCGGCGAAACTCAGCGGCAGGGTTGCGCACCTGCACCTGCAGAAGATTGTGCCCGTGACCCACGTCCGCGATCCACAACACCTGCAGGCCTTCTGTGCTGAACTTGATTGTTGACGCGGCTTTTCTGTGCGGTCTCAATTGGATCTGTCACATTCACAGAAAACGAGCGCATCTCATCCTCCAGAGAGCGGGCAAGCGATCTGCAGCCTCGGCTAACGGAGGGCAGCAGGCGGATGACTGTGGCGTCTGGCGGACTGATTTGGAGAGCTGTAAGAGTGGTCAAAGACTGGAGTGAATGGCGCTGCCGCCTTGTCTAGGAGGGACTTGTCTCTGGTCTATGTAAACTGAAACACTATGCGTGTGGTTGCGGCGTGAACCGCTGCTCTGCGCCATCCACTCCCTCTGATATACCGAGTTTATGACAAAGCCGTCTTTGCGCTTTTCCGCTTTCCGTGTTCTGCAGTGCCACGTACACTCAACGGGTGAAGCTCGTGCATGCATGTCTTCTTCTCCATCCGATCAGGATCCACTGTACATACCGAAACAGTGGCCATCCCCCTGCCTGCATGCAGAGGCATCCACGCATCGCGTGTCAGCTCATTTTGATGGGCGCATACGCTGGTGATGATATGGCCCCCATCCTCGTTCAGAAGCCAGATCCCCCTGACGCGCACGTGAGTGGGTGGATTGGACGTCAACGAGAAAGCCCTTTCTGCGGCACGCATCCCATGGAGGTCACATCTGCCACCTTTCAGACTTTATACGGACACTGCGCTAGGTGCACAGTTTGCGCAGCCGCAGCTCGGCACATAAAGCTGGGCTCATTGCATCAACAGCACGCGTTGGATGCACACCTGCGCCATGAGACAAACGCATCTGGAGACTCGTCCGAACATACAGAAAACGTTGAGGGCAAAGCAGCTAAGCGCATTGCCTCTGCCACACGCGCAGATGTCGATTGTAATGCGCGCTAAAATGCTACAAAATCCCGTGGATATTATCCGATTTGTATGCATCCACTTATTTGTACGGTACCACCTGCTCCTCCACTAATTCATGGTTTTTTGGAAGGTTAGCCACTACGGTACGTATCCAGCACGGTACACTGGACGCAGCCAAAATTATGGGCCCTAGCCCCTCGAGAAAACATGTTCGTTTGCGAGGATTGACGAGATTGATTGGGAGCGCTAGATGCGCCGGAACCCGGAAGAGTGGGAGGATCCGCAACAAGTTGCTTGCTTCTTTCCTGCTTACGCATGGATGAAGTGCCTGCAGGAGCAGCACCACTTCAGCTAGTGTGGCCAGAACAGAGGTCGAACTGTCGTCCACTTCCGTTAGGTCTTGTATTCTCAGAAGTCGCGGTCGGGCGTTTGGGGTGTTATATCGCTTTCTGAGAGCGGTATGCTACCCAGTTGCACTCATCCATTGGCCCTGGAGCGCTGCCCAAGAAGCGTAGGCTCTCTGTTTGTTTTTCTGCGCCTTTCCAGCTGGCCTAAGCGATAAACCAACCATCGTACAGTATCTTCTTATCATAACTCTCCAAGTGCATCTCGGCTTTCGGCGCCATCTGCTTTCGGGGGAAAAAGAAACCAGACCCTGAGACTTTGGTGCAATACACGCGGGAATATTTACGGCGGTCATTGGCTGGAGATGCTCACGATGCGGCTCTGCTGCTGCCTGCTAGCAAACACATCACAATACCCAGTGCAACTGTGCACCGTGGATGTGCATGGTCAGCCAGGAGATACTTTCTGCGTCTGTCTGAGAGATTGTATGCGAGCGCGTAGCTTTCTCAAAACCTCATTGCGAGTTTTCTCACGAGGTGTATGCCACGCAACAGATAAATGTATTCAATCAGAAATATTCAATTCGCTGGAGAGCTCCCCATCGTGGTGTCCCAGTCCACCTTGAACTATGGGTTTCCCCTTGACCTTACGTTTGTAGAACCCGAGCATTTCATCATCCACAAGTCTGTCGACAGAAGAACCAGATGCAGTTACAAGCGCACGGCCAGGGCGGTGAATCTGCTCGGCGGCCGCACCGCCGCGGACTCAGACGCGCAGAGTGTGTGTGCGTTTGCGGGCGTTTTGCGCACAAACTGGACGGATTGGAGTGGATCATTTTCGAACCTATACCCCCTGTCTCTCCGCCGAGCTTTAACGATGTCTTGGATAAACGCTTGCAGTTGTTGTTCTTCAGCGCCCGCCAGAGAAAGGCCAGTTTATATATTTGCAGACTTTATGTATGCGTGTACGGCTAACCGCACGCGCCACCCCGAACCCTCCCTTCCCCTTGCCACCCTCACGATGCAGTGGAGGGCGTTTGTGGCGTGGATATACAGTAGACAGCGAAAGAACTGCCCGCCTCCTCCACTCGGCCGTAAGCCGCCGCCTCCTCCCTGCTGCCCAGGCGTGCGGCGCAACAAGACTTTATTTCGCAATTTGCGTTGAAGCCCTCAAGTTGATCGCGATGTTGGAGCACCAGAATCTGCATGAGCACCAGCACCCTCAAATGAGATCATACCAGGAGCTTCCTCGGCTGCAGATCCCACCCTTTGAGGTCACGCAGCAAGCGGGTTCGCTTCCGCTTTGGAAGACCGCGCCCTCCGCTCCGGCGCCGCAGCAGCCGCGTCTTATGTGCGTCTCGAATCTGCTTGGCGGATTCCTTGGCCGCAATTCAGCCCCTCCAGCTCCTCCGGCCCCCGTCAAGACTCTGCCTAGCTTTAGTGAGATCCTGGCGCGCACCACCCAGTTGCAGATCGCCACTATGGCGCCTCCCATTGAGCCTATGATGATGTCCGCCCCTGTCGAGGCCTCAGCCCCCATGCACCCCACTGTGCACTACTCGAACTTTGCGCCGCAGCCAATCAACGTGCAGGCTGAGCCCATGGAAGTGTCCACGCCTGCGCCCTCGTCTACTTCATCGTACGATATGATCCCCCAGAGTCCGTCGTCCCCGATGAGCCAGACCAGCGAGTCCAGCAAGCGCCGCGAGCGTTGGACAGAGGACGAACACGCCCGCTTCATGGAGGGCCTTAACCGCTACGGCCGCAAGTGGAAGAAGATCCAGACGTTCGTGCGCACCAAGACTGCTGTCCAGGTCCGCACCCACGCCTACGGCTACTTCGCCAAGCTTCTGCGTAACATGCCGGAGGACGACGCCATCTGGGAGTTAGCCGAAGAAATGAGCTCTCTTCCTGGCGCTGTTCTCAAGGGCCCTGGCAACGGCAAACGCCGAAACGAGCCCAAGACGGACGAAGAAGGCATGGAAGTGCTTCGCCGCTTCGTCTTCTCCAAGCGAAAGGGCGACGAGAAGCGCTCCTCGTCTGTCTCCGACGGCGAAGAGTCGGTCAAGTCCATGGACACCGAGCCAAGAAGCGAGGAAGGTGCCCCACGTTTTGCGTGCGCCACCATCCCAGAGTACGCAGTCACCAGCGGCGCGTGGGCCCCGTCCCCTGCCGGTTGGAACTCGGTGGACTCTGCAGCTTCGTCGGCGATGCTCGATTTGAAGAGACAACGCCTCAGTTAGATTCATGAATAGTTAGGTCAAGAACCATTCCGTATATTTAAAACCCCAGAAAAAATGGACTGATATTTATTTACAACGCATTTCACAGAAGAGGCGGAATGGAAATAGCACCTGTTGAGACAACTTGCTTTTGCCAGCGTTGCCACTATTCTTATCCTATGCAGCCATATCTCACCAAGAAACCCCTCGGCGTCTCACACGCAACATGACGGCCATGGCGCGCAAGTCCGAGGCGGACGAGATCCGCCGGCTTTTCATGTCCGTACGGGTCACTCCGTCCACTTTCCGGATCCTGTGGCTGATTCTGGTGCTCATCCGCCTCTGGTGTATCCTCTTCCTGTCCGCCACAACCCGCCTGTACTGGTTCGTGTCGCATCCGTACATGACTTACTACGCAGCGCTGCTTGACCCACTGGCTGGCTCAAGGTTCAAGGTCACTGGCTCCATCTTTGGAGTCCTGGGGGCGATCCATGTGCTCAAACTCCTCGGCGTGTTCTACTACTCGCTGTGCATGGGGAGACTGGTGCTGGACACAGCGCAGGCAGCGCAACAATTGCAGCGCAAGTCGGGCGCAGTGGCATCCGAGGCGCATCGCATGCCCAGACGAAGACGCCGTGCCGCCTGGTGGTGGTGCTGGCCCCAGAAGATCGCCACGCCCAAGTGCCTCAATCGCTGTGTTTCGTGTTTGTTCGGACGACGCGGACTCTTTGGTGTCGAGAGCGACTTCTTCCACGCTCGGTTTCTTACGCAAGAGCTGCTCGAGTACGTCTCTCAGACTGTGCAGGTGTACAGGTCCAGCGTGCTGATCGCCAAGGCGTGGATCAACCATCTATACGTGAGCATCATGGTCATCAATTGCTGGTCCACACCAGTGCTGCAGACTGCGCTCCGACACCATCCAGCCACTGAGCGTCTGGTCTGTCTGAGTATCGACCTGGTGCTGGACATGACCACGTCGACTCTCATCCCGCTCATGATCTTCCTGCCGTACTACAGGAAGTTCGACCTTGCTACGTACAACTTCGACCTGCCGGATCTCTACAGCGACGTCTGGTTCGCCAACATGGTCATGGAGAACCAGCAGATCTTCGCGACTTCAGTCCTGGACTTCATTTTCATCTTCATCCCCCACCTGAGCATCTACAGCTGCCTCAACAATATCTCGCTCGTCATCAAACCCAGTCGGAAGCGCGCTGGACGCAGAGCAGCCATCCACAATACGGACGAGGAGACCTTAGCAGCTGTCGCAGCAGTCTCCATGTACTCGGCGAGAGACGAATCCTCTGAAATGCTGCAAAAGGTGCTCCAAGCAAGCCCAGACCAGCAGCCAGCACTCAACAACAAGCTTGGTCACGCACCCATGATGATCGCCCACGTTGGCTTCTTCGTCTGGGGTGGTGTCATCCTTACACTGCACCTAATGGCAGCTCATCGTTCCACAAGTCTTGATGTTCCAGCTTGTAAGCAGCCCATGAGACCTTGGTTTGCTACCAAGTACGCGTGCTCTGTGTTGGACTTCAACTGCTATCGCAACGGATCCACAGGTGTGAGTGAGGAAGCGCTGTCGTTCCTACACGAGCCCAGTCTCGTAGCTCTTGTATTTAGTCACTGCCCAGCGCTCACTGTCCCCACCAATATCCGCAAGTTCCACAACCTCTTGGGCGTCGACATCTACAACTCGACACTGGTGGAGTGGGGTCGTGAAGCTGCCATCACAGGTGACGTGCATCCTGCGCTCGTCTACATCATCTTTGTTCGTGTGAACATGACACGACTGCCCGATGGAGTGCTGGATGGACTTCCAAGCGCCATGTCCGACTTCGAGATCTCCGTGACCAATCTCACAGCGCTGCCAAGCGACCTGCACAAGCGATGGCACTCCATGTCAATCTTCTACGTGGAGCACACACTCATCAGCGAGTTCCCGTCCACTTTGACCAGTCTGCAGGTCGACGATCTGTCGCTCATCGGCAATTCCATCCGTCGACTGCCCGAGTTCCCATTCGACAGACCCAACTTTATCTCGCTCGCGCTCACAAGCAATCCGCTTGAGTCGCTGCCCGAAAGCATGGGCAACACCCAGAACCTGGGCTTTCTGGCGGTGGGCGACACACTGCTGCTCGACTTCCCGTCCTGGATCACGTCCGTACAAAAGTCGGCCGAGCAGATCTTCGCGTACAAAACGCCGTTCTGTCTGGCCAAGAGTCAAGATGAGATCCTTACCCATTACGGTCCGAATGCAGTGCTCACATGTGTGGACACGGACGAGCGGGAGGGCGGCAAGTATCCGCTTGCGATCATGGCTCCGAGCCGTCAACTATGAAAGAACAGATTTGGTGTGTTTTCTTTTTCAGTTATGATTATAAGCACGGATGTGGGTATATAAGTGAATGTTGCCTGCATGTATATTTTAGTTCATGAATGCGGCTTTCCATCAGACGATAGTCATCGCACTGATCTCGGCTGCGCTGCTGCTTGTATAATCTCGTTTAAGAAGATATGGTCCGCTAGTTCTTTGGTTGAATGGTGGCATGAAAAAATCTTCCAGGCGGCAACAGAGGGTCCCCGTTAACAGGATGCAGCCAACTACCAACAGCTCAATGGCGGATGCAATAACGCTGTGCGTAGAAGCAGGAGCCACTTGATTGCATTTGGATGTGGTCCATACCGCTGTGACCTGCTCGGTGTTCGCTTGAGATCCTCGTCTTGCGACCCACTTGAGTCCGTGCACAGCCCACACAATAGCGGCAGCTTGAAGCAACACCAGACACCAGAGGACTCTCAATCTGCGCTGGCGTCTGCGTGCAGACTTCTTGTCGCGCTCCGATATTTCATCCTTCTCTGGGGTGTCCTTGGCGATGGCCATAGAATCACCATATAGACCGCAGAGCATGGTGATCACCATGAGCAGCAACAGTAGCGTTGCAACTGCGAAGTAAGTGCTGTAGAGAGAAGAGCATATGTTGGTCGCATTCGATTGGGAGCTTTGGACCCAAGCGATTCCATTGACGATGGCGGAAACGGCCACCGGTCCGACTATAAGCGTCCGCTTAAAAGCAATGGAGCAACAGGAGCAGCGGATACACACGAGTGCAGGGATTGTCTGTGTATAGATACAATAGTTGAGCACGAGAGTTAAAATAGTTGCACGCGCTCAACGCAACTAGAGTATCATACCTCTTGGCCAGCGGGGAGGTCTTGAACTGAGACCAAAACGGCTCTTAGAAGACATAAGAGAGCCCCAACCAAAAACAAGCTGGCAGCACATAAAGCACAGGGCAAGAGCCATCGGTCGGAGTCTTGAAGCGTCTCGCACGCTGGCTGGCTGGTCCAAAAGATGCCTGTGACGCCCCAGAGCAGAGATAGCACGAGCATCGCTCCAAAGAAGTGCAGACGTCTGAACCATGGTCTCTTCATGAGTGCTAGACGAACAGCGGCGTATCGCTTGTGTACGACCGCAATGCCGATCATCAACGACACTAGCCATGCGGTACTGAGCCAAAAGAACACGCACAGAGATCGCAAACATTGATCTCCCGGATCCAAAGGAACAGGAACCTGAGCCGTCTTGACGCCTGCAGTGGCGCAACCCAGTGCTCCGGCAGCCAAAAGACCTAGACGTCCCCATGGCTTCGAACTCATCACACTGCAAAATCGCTCAATGATCTGTTCAAGCAGCACGCATCGTCTGCGAGATTCTCAGATACGAAATACAAAAATACTCGCCACCACAGACGAAATTAGCGGACAAGACGCAGGGTTCGAGCGGGTCATGCAAAAATGTAGCCATGTATACCACGTGTTTACCAACTTCTACACGCGTGCGAGTGAGACAGCGACTAGGCGGTCTGCTTGATGGCGGTCGCGAGCGACACGAACATGCCTTGGAAATGGTTCCATTGCTGTTGAACGGGCTCCGGTGCCTGGGCAATTGCAGTTCCGCCACGCTGCAAGAGTGATTGCAGAGCTTCAGCGCGCGATCGATTGTGCAGCAGCAAGCGGAGCGAGTCTAAGTTGTGGCCGTCCATCGCTCGCTGGAGAGATTCAGCCAGCAGCTCGGCGGGCGGAGCCGGAGGGTGGTACAAGATCACGAGCACCAGCGCCTGGCAAAGCTTGTCGTCGCCTTCGGTTTCAGACGACTCAGGGATCGCAAAGCGTGCAGCATTGCGCACAGAGAGCACAAACTCCACCACGTGTGGCAGCAACACAAAGCGCGCCGAAGGATGTAACAGCGGCAGGGCGCGGCTCACTAGCTTCTTGCCCTTCTCCACTGACAGCATAGCATGCAGCTGATTCACATCGCACTGCATGGTAGGAGACTCGGGGCTCATGACCACGCCCAAGACCGCAGCCAACTCCAGCAGCAACGTCGTAGTGCGGTGACGCAGCTCCGCAAGTGCAGGATCGATCTCTTGCTCGTCAATAGAGTGGAATTGCTGCACGTTCACACCTCGAGCATCCAGAATGTGGCGTGCATCTTGAAGCGAAAGCAGGCAGTGCATACCTCGATCGATCTGCTGGCGACGATGCCACGATTCGTTCGCAAAGACGGACTGGCGACTTTGCTCAGCATCCATCTTCAGCACCTTGGGGGCGTTCTCGGCGCTTGGCTCTGCGGTCGAAGTAGCAGCTTCGTTGCCTTCCTCAGCCGTGGCGGTAGCATCGTGGACATCGGGTCCAGAGAGGTTCAGCAGCTGCTTGGGGCGGTACAGACTGCTCTTGGCGTTTCGTCCAAGCACGTGGAACTCATTCTCCCAGTTGCGCGACTTGATAGCACGCTGCGCGTCTCGAGGGTCGATGGACTTGACATGCTCCAGCTTCCAGGACGGCAGCGGCAGCGCAGGACGAGCGCCGGCAGGACCACGTGCAGCCACAGCACGCGTGCGCTTCTGTACGTAATTATGGAAATAGTAGTCGTCGCTGAACGGATCGCTGGTGCGGATCTGTTTCATCTGCTGCTGCACCACGAAGTTGATATCGCGAGGCGTCATCATCTTGAAGCGCGTGGGGGCTGGAGGCGGGGGCATCTGCATTCCCATGGGCGGAGGGCCGTAAGGACCGGGGCCACCCATGAATGGAGGCGGTGGCGGGTATGGCGGCATCATGCGTCCATGTGGTGGCGGCGGAGGGTACGCGTGCATTGGAGGCGGGCCGTTCGGCGGGTATTGGTGCGGAGGCATCATACCACTTCCTGGGGGGAGCGGAGGCGCATGCTGATTCGGATTCTGCCACGGACTAGCGGGAGGAGCTGGTGGGGCCGACGGCGGAAGAGGAGGCGCCTGAGGCGGCGGGCTCGCAGAAGACTGGAGAGCATACTGTTGCTGCTGCTGGATGGGAGTTGGAGCGTCATCGTCATCAAGACCCAGCGATTTGAGACTCAGAATCTGACTAGCGTCGAACATATCGCCGTCGTCGTTGCGGCCAGGACTGGCGCTGCTGGTGCTGTGGAACTTCTCCTCAATGCGTGAGAACTCCTGCTGGCCACGCGCCCACTTCAGATCTAGACCAATAGAAACAAACGATTTGCACCATTAGATGACATGTCTGTGCTTCACGGTTGTGGACAACTCGGCGTCGTACCAGTCTCGGAAGAAGCCAGACCTGGCGGCGGACGCGCGAAGCCCGGCGGGGGCTTCGAGGCCTTTGCAGTGTTAGCAGCAGCTGCCTCGCTGTTGAAATTGCCCATGAAAACAGCCGAAAACGCGTCGTTGAAGAACAAAGACGACGATCCGCTCGCGCCGAAGGGCGAGCTGTCCTCGTTGCTCTCCACGGGGCCAAGCAGGTCATGCGCACGCAGATCCGCCAGCAAGGATTCGTACTTGGTGTCGTCTACGCTGCCGTTGGTGAAGAAAGCTGGAAGCCCGTCCGCATTGGACGAGAACAGGAAGTCGCCGCCGAACGCATTGTCTTGCGCCATGACCAGAATCGGAGGCTGCAGTCAGAGAGCGCATCAGTCTCTTTCACTTGAGCTCCATCACAGCCACTCAGGCATTCGTACCGGGACTAAAACGATTGGCTACGAGCGATCGGGTCCGCTGGTGATGCTCAATCCAGAGATCTCCTGAAGAGGTGGACAGAGATACAAACAAGCGGTCAGAGAGGCGGACGCGCGGCGGCATGATGGCGGTCGCTTACCTTCGCGCGGGTTGAAGGATTGCGATTCGGAGGGGGGAAACCATAGTCCCGAATGCAATTTGGCTGATTCGGGACCAATTCCCTTGCCCAGGTTCTGAAGCTGGGGTTCAGGATCTCTGCCCCTTTGCATGGGGAACGATTGAGTGCTTGGCTCATGATAGACATGCAGGCACGTTCATGCAATCCACACACTCGCGCTGTCTCCAGCATTTACAGTAATACTACAGTAGACTGCAGTGCGGACCATTGTCCTGCATATTCATGTGCTGTGCAGCCCTTCCGAACCTTTTCTTATGTGCACCACATAACCTTTGCGTCTTCTATTTCGGGTTGTGGGTGATGAAAAGTCGTCACTTGCACAACGGACGAAGAAGAGCGATCTGATGAGCTACGGAGGCTACAGCGGCGGGTTCCGCGTGGATGGAGACGTGCCCATGCGCATGAACTCCAACCCCACGGCCATGGAAGCGCTGGAGAGCGCGGTGGCTCTGCCTGGGGAATACACGCGGGCCGAGATGCACCGCACGCTGAGGCGTAATCATCAGGACGTGATGAAGGCCGCGCTGCAGCTGCGCGAGAAGAACGCGTTCCGCAAGCAGTTCCACTACGATGAGCTCAACATCGGACTGAATACGGTACAGATAGAGCTCAAGAAGGGCTACGTGCACCTGCTGGAGAACGCCAGCGACATGCGCAACTGCCCCATGCTCCTGATGCTGCTCAAGCACTTCAAGCCGTGCTTCTCCAGCGACAAGATGCAGCTCAAGGGCACTGGATCCATGGACGGCACAAGCTCTTTGGAAGACACGAGACGACTATGTGTGTATATGATGGACCTCGCTGTGGAAGTCATGGAGGAGAACAAGGCTGAGGGCATTGTCTTCATAGTGGACCTTAACGACTGTGCGCTCGGCAATCTGGAGGCCAAGATGGTTACCGACATCCTGCAGATGATGAAGATGTGGTACCCAGAGGTCGTGCAGAACGTTCTCGTGATAAACGGAACGACATTCACACGCGGAATCACACACGTGCTCACCAAGTTCGCCTCGGAGCGCACGCAGCAGCGCATCCGCATCCTGCAGCACGTGGAGGAGCTGCGCAACTTTATCAATCCCCAGTGCATTCCGCAGCTCTATGGCGGCATGTATCGCCTCATGACGCCACTGGAGTGGATGAAGCTACAGGCTGACATCGAGCAAGTGGATCTGGAGTCGCAGGCGCCAGCCAAAGAGGAACAAAAGTACATGACCAAGGACGCACGCCTGCTCAACGGCATGCAATACGCAGCCTGCAGCGTGGACCAAGTTGTGGAGATGAAGACGAGTGTGATCCGTGGACCGATCTACCGCAACAAGAGCGGCATTGCGTGGGTCAAACTCTACGCAATCTTGCGTCCGGAAGCGCTGCTGATCTACGAGCAGGTCAAATCTAAGATGCCTCAGATCATCATTCCAGTGAACAACGAGGTGAGCGTCGTGGCCGCCCAGTTTGCAGATGCCCCACGTGGCACGTTTGGCTTCCGCATGGATGTTCCCGGAGTTGCTGGTGGTCATTTGCTTGCTGCCTGCTCCGAGCACGAGCGAGGCAATTGGCTGCAGGAGATCCAGATGGGGATCGACGCGATCAAGGAAGAAGTCGCGCACGAGCGGTACGAGGAAGAGAGACGAGCGCGAGAAGAGCGAAAGTTCGCAGCGCTCAACATGATTTCATTCGATGATCCGCAGCCAGTCGCTCCGCCACAGCAACTAGCACAGGCAGCTCCGCACGCTCAACCTCAGCAAATGTTTGCTCCTCCTCCACCGCAAGTCTTTGGAGGAAATATCATGAACACGCCTCCGATGAGCCAGCAGCAGCAGCCCATGCCCATGGGACAGATGGGAATGGGGTTCCCACCTGGAAAAGGCCCGATGCTTGGAGTGAACACGGGCCCTCAGTATCCAAATATGATGGCTCAGCAAGTGCGATCGCCTCAGCCTGCAACTGGGCCCGTGGGACTGCCAGGCATGGCGCATGCTGGAATGGCTGTGGGCATGAACATGGGGATGATGAGTGCGCCTGCGGCAGGAGGGTATCCAGTACAGAACACAGGGATGTATGCTCAGCAGCAGACACATCCTCAGCAGTACGGAGGTCAAGCATATCAGCAGGGCTACAATCCCAACGCTTATCGAGGCTAAAAGTGAAGAGTTGATAGGGAATTGAGAGTGATATATGCCTTCCATCGTGAACATTGGATTCTTGATTTGAATTATTCCTTTTCGGCTTCGATGGCAGCCGGAGGAACGTAGCTGTTGCATGATGAGCACGCAGACACATTATTAGTTATGATAACTGGTAGTGCAGACAGGAGACAAACGACCACGTACGAGAACTTGCGGTAGAGCTGGACGATGCCCGTGCCAGCCATGAACACGTTCACAGCGAACAGGTTCCAGTTCTTGGGCGTGATGACCATGCTGTAGCGCGACCAGATCACTCCTGTGGCCGTCACAGCTACGTAATGACACGTTAGGACCAGTGATGGACGCACGTTAGCAATATTCTCTCACCAGTCTGCTGTGCCAGCGAAATGTTCTCAGGCGAGCGACGCATGTCCGCCAGGTTGGCGAGCGAGATGGCCCATTTGATGGTCGGCGCCCAGAAGTGGACTAATGTCATGACAACAGTAAGCACTCGTATCGCTGACGGCTCCGCATGGAGTCACGCACCAGTGAAAGGGCCGGCGGGATGGCCCAGAATCTCCGCCAGCTTAGGGTTGCTGGCCACGATCTCCGAGGAGAGCACCTTGGCCTGGATGCGGGGAACGATACTCGGCAGCATGATGCTGCGCACAACGGGCGGGTCAGAGGCAGCAAGAGAGGGGGCCGAAGGAGGGGGCTGCAGTAATCACCTTGGGCTTTTTCTCTCACTGCGTCACGATCGATCGCGCAATACGCGACGCAGAGAGACGATCGGTTCTGAAGGGATATGGTACTAGGCAGGTTCAGTCTCTTGTTAGCAGACAGATTTAATACGACGCTAGCTAGGCTACCACTTGAAAAGGTAGTTGAGCACGCGCGAGCAGATGTCCTGGCCTCGGCGTGGGGGCAGCATGATGTCGGTCTCCGTTGGGTCGACTTCCAGGTCCCTACACTCACAATCAAGATCAGCAGTCAGCTCATTGTGCATCCATCGCAGCAAACTCATTCGCGAACGCACCTGGAGCCTGGGTTCTGGCGGGACTGCGTCACAAACAGACTGGAGGCCGGGCCTTCTCGCACGCCGTCCAGATCCGATGGCATGCAGCGCTTCACGCCGATCATGACACTGCCCGCGACGGTCTTGCCGTCGTACGTCAGCGCCTTCTCGGCCTGCAGTCGGGTGTGGTAGCGCAGATGCAGCCAGTTGCCTGTGCCCGAGATGTAGTCAATCACCTCGCCCAGCACCTGGAACTGGTGCAGAATGTACGACTTGGAGCTGGCCGGGAAGCCGTAGACGGTGACCCAGTATTGCTTGTCGTAGCCCCAGTCGTCTCTCTGCAGGCTGGCGACGTAACTGGCAGGCGGATACGTCGACGCGCTCTGTGGCATGGGGGCATCGGTTGTGTCGGTCGAGAAGACGCTGAGTGGGTCTGAGAGCGAAGACTGAAGCAAGCAGAGCGATCTTAGCCTTTCATCATTGGGACAGAGCTGCTCCAAGACTTCCTACCGTAGGCGGAGGCGGGGCATCGTCCTCAAAGTCGTCTACCATGGAGTGCGGCTTGCGCTTGCGCACACGGTCCATGTATGTGTTGTCCTGGGTGCCAAAGGCGAAAGGGGAGTCCTCCACATCGGCATCGGTCTTCTTGGTCTTGTCCATGGACAGACTCTCTGCGAAAGTCATGCGCGGCTTGCGCGCCCATGAGGAGCTCAGCTCGCTCAATCGGGATGACGCAGCCGACGCATTGTCCTTGGCGCTGTCAGAGGCTTTGGACGGCGACTTGGGCAGCGCCGTGAGGAAGGACGGGAAGTAGTCGTCGTCTGTGGTGGTGTTCATGCGGCTGCGCTCCGACACAGCAACGTCAGCGATTTCACACAGGGGAGAGCTCATCCAAGCGTTCATAATAGGAAAAGAGGGCGTCTATTCCTTACGCATTCGGACTGAATACGCGTTTCCCTCATCAGAGGCACATACCTGTTGCTGCTCGCCATACTCAAGCCCTTGCCTCCGCCACCAACTGCTTTGGCTTCCTGGATTTGGCCGCACAGTCGGCCGGTTCGTTGCTTAATACTGTAACCGATTTGTTAAAAGGCACAAACCCTATTTGTGATGTAAACCACACTAGGGATCAAAGTGATGTGAATTACTCTATTTTGGTGGGTTGGCACGAGGGCGGACATTCATTGCGCCATGGGACAATCTTCTGTGCGGTTCTTTGTGCCTTGGTGGCTGACCACCAGAAATGAGAGCACGGTTTCAATCATTACAGTTCTGAATAAAACAGATTGACCTTCGTGTGCTCGACACCAATTGGGATGGGCGCGCAATCGGAGAGACGACCAGAAGCAATTGAATGCTGTGACTTCTGACGCATGCAATACAAGCATGGGGCTAATAGACTTAGTAGTCTTTATGGAGCAACCTACAGTAGCTAGACACGAGTTATTATCGACACAAGCCTTGGGTTCTGGTGCGAGGACCTTGCGTGTCTCCGGATTAGATAGGAAAGCGTGACGTCGCCTGCGTCGATTTGCACCAATCCCGATGGTCCAGAGGGAAATTTGTGACAATGTTTTAAACGATGTGTTACAAACTGCTTCAGCCTTTGCCCACGGTCGTTTCATCCCCTTTGGTCCATTTTCACCACACAATCCCGTCCTTGCACCTTGTTTTTAAGGTTTTTCAACCCTTCTGGGGCCAGGAAAGAAACGGCACAGAGCCTTCGCGCAGTCAGTTTTGAATCGACCAAGAACAACCAAAGCCAAGCATCATGGACGTTGCCGGAGGAAAGGGAGACGCTGCCAAGGGCGCCAAGATCTTCAAGACCAAGTGCGCTCAGTGCCACACGGTCAACGCCGGCGGTGCCCACAAGCAGGGCCCCAACCTCAGCGGCCTGCTGAACCGTCAGTCCGGCCAGGCCGAAGGGTACTCGTACTCGGCTGCCAACAAGAACTCGGGCGTCGTCTGGACCGATGAGACCCTCTTCGAGTACCTCCTTGCCCCCAAGAAGTACATCAAGGGCACCAAGATGGTGTTCGCCGGCCTGAAGAAGCCCGCCGAGCGTCGCGACCTGATCGCCTACCTCATCGAGTCGTGCGACCCCAACGCCACTTCTTAGATTTATGTATAGCAAGCATATTGTGAGATCCACAGCGATTAGCCTCTGTTCGATTGAGCGGAGCTGCGCAGGAGCATCCTGAATTGCAGCGGCATCTAGAATATATAACCACAAACAAAATAACCTCCGTCGCGCACTTTGCCGATGACTTGCAAAGGACTGGAGCAGATCCCGGTGGTGCTTTTGAGTTTGACATGATGTGGTGCTGTTTATCAATACAAAGAAACGTGCGGCTCTGCTGACGTAAGCGGAAACCACCAGTCAAACACACAGCGCTCGTATTTGCACATCGCAACAGCACGTGGGACAACTGAACACCGCTCCGCGCCGCTTGAGGCCGTGTCAAAACAAATAGATTGTTGCAACATGAACTGATCAGCTCAGCAGCGATTGCAACAGTGGCCGACGTTTCGTATGTTGCGGCTCCAGCGCCAACCAGAAATCAACTTGCTTGGTGTGTGTTTGTGCACCATAACCGTGCGGCTAACACTAGGAAGGATTGCAAGAGACGGTCAAGCAGATGCGCAAAGCGGAGCCCAGAGACTATGGCGGAAGGAAAAGCGTCATGTAATCTATATTTATCCTCAGAGTCTACAGGTGGAACTTTCGTCGCGAAGTGTCGAGCTGGTGTTGCTTGTGGATCCACTCGTACTCGCCGAACTTGGTGTCAAACGTGCCCTGCTGCAGCCAGCGCATCTTGAGCGTGAAGCGCGGCCCAATTTCCTGCAAACGCGCCTTCTTCTCGTTCTCGAACACGTAACGGTGGTGGCGCACGAAGATGAAATCGCGCTGGTTGTGGAAGGTCACGACCTGGCGACCCTCGAACTCTGGTTGATGCTCAAAGAGCGATCCGAGAAAGCGTCCCACGCGGTGACCAAGACGCGTGGAGAAGTTGTTGAGAATGAGCTCTGGCTGGTGGTTGGTGCGCTTCGCATGGTCCTTGATGTCCTCATTCAGCTTCACGTTCGAGACCTTGAAAAACGCCGTCGGGCCTTCCGGCAGGCGGCTCACCAGCATGCTGTTATAATAGGCATTCGACGTTAGCAGATGTAGTATGCATACCATTGGGACCACCATACACACGTACCCATTGCAAATCTTGCTCTTCTCTGAGAGAACGACCAGGTGCGTGAACTCCTTGTTGGTCGCGAACTGCACGATTTCCTTGATGTCGAACGTGCCGCGCTTGTAGTAGAACGAGTTCGGGATGAGCGTCATGAGGTCTCGGATGAAGTGGTAGAGCTCGCCAGACGGGAACGGACGCGTCGTGATCATGAGCTTGGGTGTCTCCTCGTTCGCAAAGATCTTGGCAAACTCGTCATCCCGCTCGTCGGCCGCAATTTCATCGTCGCCTTCGCTGGACACCATGGTGATCTCGGGTTCTCGCTTGCTATCGATCGTCTGCGGTTCGAGCTTTGCAGGCGCCTGGTCGCCCATCTCTTCCTGCTCGCGCTTGCGCTTGGCCTGCGCAGCCTTCTTCTGCTCCTTCTTCTCCTTGCGGAACTTCATCATGACTTGCGCACGCTTCACCTTGTTACGGATGTGCGACGGGTTGCGCAGCGGTCCGGCTGCAGCGCTCGCAGCCGCGTCACCGGCATCTTCGTTCGTCTTGCGACGCTTGGGTCCTCCTGCTCCTGGCGCCATTTTCGCGTTGTGACTGCTTGTCTTCCACCCGAATGACTCGCCCACCAATGAAATGAATTTAGATCAGATCTGAGTCCAAGGTGGTCGTATAGATTTGTCGTACATTGTACAGTACAGCCCATTGAACTGAATCTGAGACACAAGACCGACGGCCCAAAAGCAAACCGGCTCACATCACAATAGCCTAATGCTGGCTTGCCTATTTGGTCGCATCTCCATTCCTCCGATGCGATTTTCTGGTGCGACTTATACATTTGCATAAGCTGTGAACGTATCAAATACACCAGTCACAGGCTAGGATCATCATATACAGATACCATGCTGGGTGAGCACGACGCTTGTTTCACCTTCATCTCATTTGTGCGATCGATTGGGCTTCTTCAATTCCTCAGCTAAATCTTTCATGGATGCAACTACATCTTTTGATGAAGCGTCATAAAGGTCCACCCTTATTTTGCAACTATCATGGTACACCCACTTTTGGACCTAAATAGCTTACCGACCGTATTGTGTTACATGAATCGCTGGATTGGAAACGGATTTGAGTCCATACATTGTTCAAGTGAATGGGCGGATTAGCCGCTTGTCCAGGGTTGCGGATGTTGGTCTCGCGAGCCGCGACGGGTGCAAGGGGCGCGGGGGCCTTTGACCATCGCCACTCTTCGATAACGATCCTGAGCTCGCTGCCGACGCGCAGCCAGTCGCGTCTCCGCATCGCTCAAGTATGCGCAGCACCAAGGCGGCGAAGCCTCAGACGACGCGCCGAGTGCCAGCAGCCGAAGCCAAGCCGACTGGGCTAGTCTGGGGAGTCGGGGACGCCGTACTGGTGAAGCAATCCGGGTCTGCCAGCTCAAGACGAGGGAAAGTCAAACGATTGCGGTCCATCGGGACAATCGATGTTTTATACGACAACGGCAGCGTCGAAGAACGCGTGAATCACGAGCGCCTCGTTCGCCCAGACGCCAAGCGCAGTGCCAAGCGGGTCGTCCTGGATGCCCCGCCTCCTGTGAAGGCTGCATCAAAGAAATCGTCGTCACTACCACCGCAATTGGCAGCACCAGGTCCAGTATCATCTCGATCGAATGAGCTATTCGTTGCGCCGGAGAGCGATTTGCCACGGCGTGCCAAGACAGCGGATGCCAGTTATCAGAATGCCCAGAATCCCGCAATTTCCACTGCTGTGAAGACAACGTCTCGTCGGTCATCTCCCATGACTGGTCGTTCGATTGCAACAGCGACCGCTGCAAAGCCAAGTCGACCAAATGCAACCACCACCTACGGTGACATGAGCGATGCGCTTTCAGAGAATCAGAAGCAGGTGACCGATGTTCTGGATCGCGTGAGTGCCAATGGCACTGATGAGACGATTGTGGTACGTTGCCAGTTTTCTGTACTATCGTGACCCTGCTGAAATAGCTGATGAATGATCGGATGCGCTGTAGAAAAACGCCCTGTCGTTGTTGCTGAGAATTGTACGCTCGTCACCACAAGTGACAGCGGAGTGTCTACGTCAGCAACAAGGAGACGTCTTGCTGCTGGAGATTATCCGATCGCATCCAGATCACGCTGTTTTGCTCTGCTATGGGTGTGTACTCATGCGAAAACTGTGTCACCTTAGTATTGAAGCTACAGAGCTGCTTGTGCAGCACGGCATCGTGCCAATGCTTGCAAAGGCATTGCAACGTTTTCCGGAAGATTCGATTTTGCAGGCGTCAGCTTGCGGTTGTCTCGCAGTTCTGGCTCAATCCAGCAATGCGAGCAAGAAAGTTATGCTCCAGCCAGAAGACTCAGAAATCAAGGTTCTTGTTTGTGTAATGGATGCACTTCGTGTTCATCGGGAGTACTCAAACTTGACGCGCCAAGTACAAATTTACGCATGTGAAGGTATTGGAACACCCTGGACACTGCATATATATCTTACTGTTGCTCACCGTGATGCTGGATGGTAACACACAGTTTTGACCGAGCTCTGCGATTACGGCGGGGGGACCGTCACAACCACATTGGTTGCACATGAAGATACTATTCAACCTGATCTTTCAGCAATGGAGTTGCTTGTCTCATTACTTCGTCAAAGTTCAGTGCGGGATGACAAGAAAGCAACATGCGCATTCTGCACACTGCTTTTATGGTATGATCGCATTATCAGTATTGCGAATGGCTGCGAAAAATGTTTTACTGAATCATTTGTTCTGTAGTCTTGCTTCCCATAGCACTATGGCATCCGAGTGTCTTCGAGATCTTGGAGCGATATCTGATTTATCTGTTGCAATGGCCAAATACCCTATCGATGAAGGTAAGCCTTCTAGTGCGATATTTCCTCAGAGTCTGGTATGAGCGTTAAATTATCATTTCTACCTCAGGTATCATCCGATTTTCTGCAGCAGCCTTACGTGAATTCGCAGTCACGAGCTTGCATCATTCACCATCAAAGCGTGTCCGGCAAACTGCACGTGTAATCCTTGATGACGAAGTTGCAGCACTGGATCCACGGATCAACGAGCCAACGGAAGTATCATCATCGAACGGAAATCTTGGACGAACACCTTCATCACCGGGAAGAAACCAACGAGTTTCGACTGGTCGCAAGCCCAAAACATCAAGAAACAGGTCTCGGTCTCCAACTCAATTACGTCCATCACCATCTCCGTTTGTTGCTGCCGATGGACCTTCGTTTGGTCGGTCTTATGGGGGTGGAGGTGATTCTACCGCCCCGTCATTCTTTACTGCCACTCCGTCCGAGTTGGTGACGGAATACCGTCACCAGCTGAAACTCTCAGGTGTTCAAGGAAGAGAAGATTATGCAAAACCAGCCACAAGTAGCTCAAAGCAACGTCCAGGATCAAAAAAAGGAGAAGAGCGTGACCGCCGACTTCTTCAAACATACGGCTCGCCGCAATTGGCTACGAAGGAAACAGCAAATGCAAAAACCAGTAGGTATGCGCTTTCTGCTGTTGAAACGCAAATCAACCCATTGAAAATGATGCGCAACAATTTTCTCTCGCCGGGAAACCATGGAGTAGACAACCCGAAAGATTTTGTGATACCGCCACCTCTTTCAACAGGGGGTCTTGACTCGCTCAGCTCTGGCAGTAAATTATCGCGCTCATCGTCAGCAAAACTTACCCCTCTTGTCAACGAGAGGCTGAAGTTCGCTACAACAGAAGTTGTAACTCCGTCTACGAATACGTGGTCTTCAGTTGATACGCCCGCACGACCTCAAACAGCTGTTATCGTAACCAAATTGGATCAAACCAATCGTTCTTCCGAAGAAACTATTTACCCGCCTCATGTATATGAAAGCCGCTCGGCCCCGTCATCTTCCGCTTCTAGAAGGCGGTCAATGTCTCCTGCAAAAAAACGATACACGAAGCCTCGGACACCTACAACCTCTACTCGTTCACAAATGGAAGGTAATGTAAGTGGAGTGGATAGTGAAACCAACAATGCAAGGGGGATCCATGGAATTGACACCCGCGAAAATGCGCAAGAAATGGCTCAGTCAATTATGGAGCTTCGCGAATTTGGCCAGCAGTTGCTGATGGAGGAAGCACGAATCTCCAGTTTGTTTCCACGCGTTAGTCCAGAATCTCCTGGGATCAACCGAATGACCTTTTCAGATAAACTGCACAAGATGATTGAAATCGCCGAGAATTCCATGCATGACAATACCACTGGATTTATCGACCAAATGAATCGACCGAATTCAGCAGAATCCCAGCAGGTTGCTGCAGTCGAGCTGCCTTCGCTTGCTAAGATTAGCGCCCCCAGTGTTGTCGCTGAATCTAAAAAGGGAAGCGCATCACAACAGCGTTCCTTGTCATCGAAGTCTTTGGTGGCATGCTACAAGGATACAAGAGGAACAACTGCTCAGCGAAAGCCTCAGAAGATTTCACTGTTACCAGATTTAACAAGTAATCGCGCTGTCCCGTTTGGTTTTGATTTTGTAAATGATGCTGTTCAGCCTCGAGGGCAATTGGATATTGGACTTGATAAAGCCCCTGGTAAGAAGGACGAAAACAGTGATCACAAATTTGAACGCGAACAACTGTCGGATGTAATGCATAACTCATCGCTTGCGGGGCAAGAAAATGCAGTTACTTCCTGTGCGCGTG
Organism: Elongisporangium undulatum; assembly: GCA_023334555.1. NCBI lineage: Eukaryota > Oomycota > Peronosporomycetes > Pythiales > Pythiaceae > Elongisporangium > Elongisporangium undulatum. Next base: position 21,039 of record JAADVF010000490.1, read on the forward strand.
GCCCAAGAGAAGACTTAGTGACCTCAGCGATGATTGTTGAAGAAGTACGGACAGGTATTGTTTTGGTTGCATCAAGCGACGCAACTCTACTAGACTTCAAAGAACCAACAAATCAATATGAGGATCAAGACAATGAAGATATTTTCTTCGGTGAGGAAGAAATGACCGAGTCTATGGCTCCCGAAATAGATGTACACATGGACTCTGGCGGAAAGTCCGCATCAGAAAGAATTCAATTCTCGTTGGAAGCAGACGCCATCAAAAGTGATGATCTACCTTTGACCGATGAAAGTTCGACGCAAATGATTGAGGAGCCTGCTTTGATGAAAAACGTTTTGAACGCAGTAAGCATCGATCAATCCGACAAAATGTCGACTTCCGCATCATCAAATCAAGACCAAAATACAGTAATTAAAAATGAAGAGCCAGAATCAACATCCGACAATGAATGCAAGGCAGTAACTGTGGATATCGTCGACCTTCGCAAGCTAACACATAGAATTGCTTGTCATGGAATCCATGATGCTCTTATCGAGATTGACATCGTTCAAAATTTCACGTTATTGCTGCTATCGCCACCAATCCTCCCTATTGAAGTGACACATCCTGATATCCAACACAAAAGATCTCATATGAGCAAACTGGATTATTTACCTGGTCTTAATATGCAAAATCAAAGCCCCGAAGAAAAGAATGAGCAAGATCGCGAATGCACTCATCATTCGGACGACAAAAATGATCGTAACAATAGCAACTCAACGATCTCTCCAAGATGTCCTAGCCGTCATTTTGAAACAACGACTAGTATTATAGTCACGGCTTTGCAACATGTCGTTGATGTTATGGTGCCTGGTTCTAGTTTGATGGATGATATTGTGAACGCAGCTACTATTGGGTTGAAGCCGAGTGAATTGGAATCTCTATTGCCTTG
>JAADVF010000491.1:0-21955 GCA_023334555.1 Elongisporangium undulatum
CGGCCGTGATGGCGTCCAGCTCCTGCAGCAGCGGCACCGTGGCCGACTGCAGCGCCAGCACGTGGGTCTGCACCTGCGGCCCTAGCACTCGCAGCTGCTGCAGCGTGGCGTGGATCGTGCCCGTGAGCGCCTGAGCGCGCAGCGTCAGATGAGGCAGCACCTGGGCCAGCGCTGGGATCTCCCGCTGCCGCTCCGCGATGGCGTCCTCCACCCACGCGTACGCGTCGAAGTCCGCCTCGCTGAACGCATCTTCGTCCATTTTGCTTGCTTGTCAGGCGGAGGAGGGTAATAACCGCATTTGCTACATTTCATCTAACTAACATGTTACCACAAATCGGTATCCATGGTGGTATACACAATCGTACTTTAGACAGTATTCAATAGTACTGGTCAGACAGTTACCCATCAATGCAGAGCTCTAAATAATGTGGCGCACACTACTGCCGATGGATTTTTAGTGCAAGCAGCATCTGCTGTCCACCTGATCCTGCCAAAGATCACCAGCCGCTGCACTCGCGCGCCGTCTCTTGGCCGTCGACGTCAAAGGGACCTGCACTTGGAGGTCACATTCCGAGTTTAACCCGTGCGCCATCCAATGAACAGCGTCCGTGAAACAGGACCAGCCCCTAATGCGCACAAAGACCAGACGAGCGCGATCTCTGACTGTCTCTGGCGTGCGCATCCAACGCTTGCGCTTGTCTACTAAAAAACAGAAGCGCATCACTCCGCCGTTTAAAACGATCGTTTTAAACACGACCCTTCGATAATTCGCAGGCTCCCAATGCGCGCATTCGGCGTTTCCCTTCAGTTCCGCTTTGGCGCATCCAGAGGAAAACGTCGCAGACGAAGCACAAGCGATCGCTCCATCCCCCTGACGTGCGAGCTCAACGCCCCGCGTCCATCCATCTCGATCCCTTCTCCCTCCTCTCGGTATCCACACCCGCGCGCATTGAGCATCCGACACCATGGGCAACACGTCGACCAAGCCCAGCGAAGAGCCCTCGGCTGCTGTTGAAGTGACGGCGCAAGCGCCGCCGGCCTCGCCGCAGTTCCGCACGCTCTCGAGCGACCAGCGCGCTGTGACTTTCGATGAGCGCATGCACTTGCCGCAGGCCTCACGACTGACCATCGGCAACACGCAGGCGCCGCTCTCGGGCTTCCGCCCGCTGCAGCGCGCAGCTACGTTTGACCCGCGTCTGCGCCAACAGAAGCACTTGCTCACGGCCTCGGATGTCATGTACCGTCGCTACTTCAATGCACGCGAGTCCCGCGACTCGGAAGGCAGTCACAACCTGTACCGCATCCCTGAGGAGCCCAGCAAGACTGCTAAGAAGGAGGCCGTAGTCGTCGTGGACCCGTTTTCCACGGGTCAGACCATGGCTGAAAAAGTGCGCGCGCGTGGCTACGAGTGCATTTGCCTGTACTCAGACACGCTCGAGGTCATGAAGGACCTGATCAAGCACATCCCCCAGGAGATCACGGACGACTTTGCTGCCATCATCTTCCACGATGGCGGTAACAAGGACCACGACGCTGCATTTGAGACCACCATCGATGCGCTGCAGCGCGTGCAGGATGTGGAAATCATCGGTGTCTTGGCTGGTGCGGAGACCGGTGTGATGCTTGCGGATCGCGCATCCGAGCGCCTCGGGTTGACCTCCAATGGGTCGTCGGGCTCTGATGCGCGACGCAACAAGTACCTAATGGGCGAAAAGGTCCGCGATGCAGGTCTTCGCGCTGTGAAGCAATGCTGCGCTACCAAGTGGTCGCAGATCGTGGACTTTATTGAGAACGATCTCAAGCCGATTCCGTTCCAAGTGATCGTGAAGCCTGTGGAAAGTGCTGGCAGCGATGACGTCACTCTCTGCAAGTCCATGGACGAAGTGAAGCGTGCGTTCGGAAACATCCAGGGCAAGATCAATAGTCTTGGCCTTGAGAACACTGCGACGCTTGTGCAAGAATTTTTGGTCGGCACGGAGTACGTCGTCGACACTGTCAGTCGCAACGGCCAGCACAAGGTCATTGCTGTGTGGGAATACGACAAGCGCGTTGTCAACGGTGCTCCGTTTGTCTACTTCGGCGTGTTACTTCGTGCTGCTGTGGGCGACGTACTCACTCCGGTCGCGAATTACGTGCTGAAAGTACTGGATGCCCTTGAGATTGTTCACGGTCCTGGCCATGCCGAAGTGAAGTTTGTCAACGGAGAACCTTGCTTGGTCGAAATCGGATCGCGCTGCCACGGTGGCGAAGGCACCTATCTCCCCATTGTGAACCGATGCATTGGCTACAACCAAGTGGAGTGCACGCTCGACTCGTACTTCGACCCTGAAGCGTTTGCTGCGCTGCCTGAACGAGTAAGTCCTGCACGTATACTATGTTGTCTGGTTTTGCGATACTAACGCGAATATGTTAATCATTGCGTAGCCGCTATCGCTGAAGGCTCACGGATGTGAAGCTATGCTGGTGTCATATCAGCATGGAAAGCTGACGGGTTGGCCTGGCCTGAAAGAAATCGAGAAGATGCCTTCGTACATCAGCCAAATGACCCACGTCCATGATGGTGATGAATTGGCTATCACTGTAGACATGTTTTCTACACCTGGTAGTATCCTGATGGTTCATGACGATGCCGATCAGCTGGTCAAGGATTATGAGCGAATTCGCGAATTGGAGCACGAAGGACTCTATGCAGTGGTTGAAATGGATGCTCCATCATCGGCCCCGAAGAAGATTGTGGCTGTTGTGGATCCGTTTTCTACTGGAGCTGTTTTGGCGCACCAGCTTATTGAGCGTGGCTACGAATGCATCTGTGTTTACAGCGATAAGCTCGAAAACATCGAATATGTGGCAAGCTTGGTTCCCGAGGGACTCACGTTGACCTTTGCTGCCACCGTGGCGTTTGAAGATGGTAAAATCGAGACTACCGTAGCCGCTGTGAAGTCGGCCGCCGCTCAAATTATGAAGAAGAACGGCGGAGCTGTCAACGATCAGGAGCACTACGTGTCTGCAGTGATCCCTGGTGCTGAACTTGGCGTGCGTCTCGCTGATAAACTTTCTCATGCTTTGGGACTGAACGCCAATGACTTTGAGTACTCTAGTGCGCGTCGTAACAAACATCTGATGGGTGAAACTCTTCGTGAAAAGGGTGTGCGTGCTGTCAAGCAAGTCAAGGCGACTTCATGGGAGGAAGCTGAAGACTTTATCACAAACGATTTGAAGCCGAGCCCATTCGAGGTTGTACTCAAGCCCCTTGAAAGTGCAGGAACTGAGGACGTTGTCCTTTGCTTTTCCTTGGAAGAAGCGAAAAAGACGTTCGACAGTATCCTTGGCAAGATCAACGGTTTGGGAATTGAAAACAACGCTGTTCTTCTCCAGGAATACCTCGAAGGTGACGAGTACGTTGTCGACACTGTGAGCCGAAATGGAGAGCACAAGGTTACTGCCATTTGGAAGTATGACAAGCGACGTGTCAACAACGCCGCATTCGTGTACTTTGGACTTTCCATCATTCCCGCTACCGGTATCGTCAACCAGCTGATTGACTACCAATTCACCGTTCTGAGTGCGTTTTGCTTAATTTGGGATGCACTTACTAGATCATTTATGCTGACTTTCTTGCTTTTTCAGATGCGCTCGGTATCAAGAACGGGCCTGGTCACGGTGAAGTTAAATTCTGCCGCGGATCTCCTGTTCTAATTGAAGTTGGCTCTCGCTGCCACGGTGGCGAAGGCGCATGGGTTCCGATTGCGAACAAGTGTGTCGGCTACAACCAAGTTGATGCGACAATCGACAGTCTTCTCGACGGCGAAGCCTTTGACAAGCTCCCTGAGCGGGTGCGTTTTGCATATTATGCTGTGGCTCATCATGATCTGATAAACTCATATTTGTTGTGTTCTAGCCTGCGAAGTTGTTGGAGTACGGCTGCGAAGCGATGCTTGTATCGTACAAGAATGGAGTGGTCAAGAGCATCCCAGGCTTGACCGAAATCCAGAAGTTCCCGTCGTTTGTCAAGAAGGAGATCTTTGTTGGCGTTGGTGACATGGTCCGACAGACGATCGACATGTACACGACTCCGGGCAGTATTATTCTTACACACAAGGACAAGGACGTGCTCGATGCTGATCTGGCACGTATTCGCGAGTTGGAATTCGAAGGCCTCTTTGAGCTGCACTAGGTACATTATTGATCGACCAAACGCGTGAGTGCTGAACTTCCCATCAGCAAAAACTAAAAAAAACATGGCTAATCTATTTCATCAGTTTTGCGGGTAAATCTTGTCTGTGGCTGGAGGAGAAGGGTGTTTGCGGAATCGAAATTGCTGCATGTGGACGCAAACCCCCATCAGACCGACGCGAGCATATTTGGCACACCTATTTATTGCTTTCGTGCTACCGTCAAAATAACTGCACTATTTTGTCTCAATTGCAGATCTTATCGTCCCAAGTCCAAGATTAGCACACGGCAAGTGCGAACAGCAACGAATTGCAAGAATCCTCAGTGTGTGTTTCACAACAACGGTAAAACAACAGCAAAACGGAAGATAAAAACTTACAGTACCGAGCCACGATGAAGTCTACAATCAAGACATGCCACACCCTGATGAACACAAGCGCAATGCCTCACGCCTGGCACACGGCCATGATGGAGCGGTTCCAATTGCGACGGATATCTGCGGTGCCAACATCAGAAGGGTTCGTTTCGTCATTGAGGTCTGTCGGCTCGTTCAGCGTGAACGATCTCCAAGCATTGAACGTGTCATCGACGAGATCCATTTTGGAAGCTTCGTCACGCGCCGCAGACCTGCATCGACTGAATAAATCGCGCGCTTTTCTCCTGCAGGCGCCCTGGTTTCGGCAACCGCTTCGGTTGTGGGGGCAACTGCAGCAGTCCTTGTCCCCTTTCTCACCGTTTGGCTGGCTCACCATGAGCCGCCATTTCACTCGAGCGATAGCTCTTGTGGTCTACTTGATCTGGTCCCCTTTCAAGATCGCGTTCGGGGAATGTGATGCTGGAAAGTGGGCCAACTCACTCGAGATCACCGTGTGGATGATTTTTCTTGTGGACTGGCTGCTCACGTTCAATACGGCTATCATTGACGATCGAGGAAGACTCGTGACCTCGCGAAGAGAAATTTCCTGGCATTATTTAACGCACTGGTGCATTCCAGACCTGATCACTCTGCATGGATTCATTGCAAGAAGTATCCGCATGCCTGCTTGGCTCGATATGTCCGTTACTTGTGCGTCTCTGGCTGTTCAATTAGTGCGGGTTTTCTTGATCGCTGGATTGCCGTGGTCTCTTCGAGCGCTGCCGAGCAGAGAGAAGACTCAACTGGCATCCGCTTATTTCTCGCAGTATTCGCGTTTGCCGCAAATCGTCTGGGTCCTCGGTCTCAACTTGCTTCTAGCGCATTACGTGACTTGTGTTTGGAAATTGTTGGCAAATCCAGTGAGCAAGTATGCCATACATACATGTACGGAAGATTATGCGTCCAGATTAGTTACTGCGCTACAGCTATTGCAAGGCCAAGGCGTGGCTACTGAATCGACCGCACAACGGATTTTCGCCCCCTTTGCGATGCTCACTGGGTCCGCCTTTCTCGCGATTACGTTTGGAAATGTGGCCGTACTCATTTCGAATTTCAACGCGAATGTGAATGAGTACTCGCGCAAGATGGAGTACATCACTGCGGTCATGGAGAGCAATGGCCTGCCGCCGGTCTTGCAGGATCGCATTATTCAGTACTACGAATATCTGTGGAAAGAATACAAGTCCTTAGATGGGAAAGTTCTCCAGCAGCTTTCGAAAGAGCTCTCACACACGTTGGAGCTGGAAGTCGTGCTGTCAAAATGCGCCAAACTGGTCATGCGTGTTCCCTTTTGGAAGGACTGCTCTCCGGATTTCGAGAAGCGACTGATTCTGCATTTGAAAGTGCGAATCTATCTGCCGGAAGACTGTGTGATTCGTCATGGTGATACGGGCGACGAGTTTTACATGATCAATCGTGGATCTTGTGAGCTTCGTTCCTGTGCGGCGGCGGCTCACAGCAACACTGGAAAGGTCTGGCCATTTGCCTCTCATGGTGCTTCTCCACCAAATCAGCTCCGCACATCGACCCTGAAATGCGGAGACACCTTTGGAGAAATGGCGCTCATCATGAACTACCCCCACGCAGACGAGGTGCATGCCGTTTCATACGTTGAAATGTGCGTGTTGCGCAGAGAGGACTTTCAGGCGTTGCTCGTGCAGTACCCAGAAGACCGCAAGCTGGTTCTCTCGCGCATGGTGATCAAATGCATGAAAAAGAATATGCTGAACCGGAAGCCCTGCGCCTTGCTGCAATTGGTGCGAAACCAGTTTGAAAATGATGCCATGGGCCTTGACGAAGCATCTGGCCATTTAATTGACGCAATCAATGAGAGCAGCGTCCAAGACGAAACCATAAAGTTTGGCATGGACGCAAACTTCAAGGTTAAAGCAAACGAAGACGACGCAATCGTGCACTTGGACAAGCGACTGACGCAAATGGAAGAGGCTCAAGTTCAAATGGCTGGGTTTCTGTCCAGTATCAGCAGCGAGATTGAAGTCTTTCACAGGCTGCTGCAGCAAATAGCAACGCCATAAAAGCTGCTCACCGATGGTCTTGAGTGTGGTGAAGTACTCGAAATAACTATCTACCGATCATTAATCAATGTTAGAATTGAAACCAAGGTGCCAAGTTTCACGGCCATCTCGGCCAGATCCACGAGCCAAGACATAAATACATGTCGGGTTATTATCCTGGGCCATCCCAGTCCCAAATTAGAGCTGCAAGCAGTTGAGCCAGCTCCTCATTCTGGGTTTCCGACGCTGCTTTCTACCTGACAAGTTGGGGCAGCAATACCGTTCCGCGATGGAAGCCAAGAAGAATGCGCATCTGCAACGCCGAGCTACGATGCCGTACCTGTTCAGCTCTGTGGAAACTCCTTCCAACTCTTATAACGGGCCGATCAACTCCAGCATCCTGCTCAATGATCGGTACACAGTCATGATGGAGCGGTTCCAGTTGCGGCAGCTACAATCTGGGAAACAAGGATCCGAGGCAGCGAATGTATCGTCACGGTCCTTTGGATCGAGAGCGAACCTTGGGTATGCATTCGCAAGCTCCGTCCATGATTCGATCGGGAGCGTTAGTCGACGCAATTCACTGGCGGCCATTCAAGCCGTGTATCACACGGAGGAGCACTGGGCTCTGTACTATCTCTCGTGGATGTGGGAATACATATTAGACGCGTTCTGGAGCCCGATCTCGCCCTACGGCTGGTTCACGATCTCACGCCATACAGCGTTAATAGCAGCGCTTGGGGTCCACTTGGTCTGGCTGCCGTTCAAGCTGACATTTGTGGACTGCAAGCCAGCCGACAACTCGCCTGATGCGTTTATCGAGATGGTGTTTCTTGCGGACTGGCTGCTTACGTTCAACACCGCGATCATTGACGACGAAGGCGCGTTCGTGGTCTCGCGAAGAGCGATCTCAAGGCATTACTTGGCCCACTGGTGCATCCCGGATCTGCTCTCCTCGTTCTCGGTGAATTACTTGATCAACTGGGATGCCCACACGCCTTCATGGTTCAGCACGATCGTCGTCATTGGGTTCTCCATCAGCCGGATCCTGCATGTCTTTCGCAGCACCAAACTGCTGTGGCAACTGCGCGACATGCCCAACAGGGAGAAGACTCGGCTGGCGTCCGTGTATTACTCACGCTATGCGCATCTGCTGCGGATCGTCTGGATCGTGGGGCTCAATCTACTCGTGGCGCATTACGTGGCCTGCCTTTGGAAGCTGCTGGCGGCTCCAGCGCTCACGCATCTGGGCTGCGCAGAGGACTATGCGTCCAGACTCGTCAGTGCGCTGCAGTTAATGCTGGGCCAGGGCGTGGCCACGGAATCGACCTCACAGAACATCCTCGGCCCGTTCGTGATCCTCATCGGGTCCATCTTCCTCGCGCTCGTGTTTGGCGACGTGGCCGTGCTGGTGTCCAACTTCAATGCGAGCACCAACGAGTACAGGCGCAAGATGGAGTACATCACTGCCATCATGGAGAGCAATGGCCTCCCGCCCGTGCTACAGGACCGCATCCTCCAGTATTACGGCTACCTGTGGAAGGAGTACAAGTCCCTGAACGGCATGATTCTGCAACGGCTTTCCAAGGAGCTCACGCACACACTGGAGCTGGAGGTCGTGCTGTCCAAGTGCGCCAAGCTGGTCATGCGCGTTCCATTCTGGAAGGACTGCTCACCGGATTTCGAGAAGCAGCTGATCCTGCACCTGAAGATCCGCGTGTATCTGCCGGACGACTGTGTGATCCGCAGCCGAGAGATTGGCGATGAGTTCTTCATGATCAATCGCGGGAACTGCGAACTCGTGACGCTGCCGGACAGCATCGATCACCGAAGCAGCATTGAATCCTGGCCTGATAGAGGCCGCCGTCGCTCGGCGTCACTGCAACTGCCGCACCAGCACCAGCTCCGCACTGCAGTGCTCAAATGCGGCGACTCGTTTGGGGAAATGGCGCTCATCATGAACTACTTCCACACGGCCGACGTGCACGCCGTGTCGTACGTTGAAATGTGCGTATTGCAGAGAGAAGACTTCCAGGAGATGCTGGTGCGGTACCCGAGCGACCGCAAGCTGGTGCTCTCGCGCATGGTGCTCAAGTACATGAAGAAGAACGCGCTGCATCAGAAGCCCTGCCCGTTGCTGCAAATGGTGCGAGAGCAGTTTGAGAACGACGAGCTGGGGCTAGATGAGGCGGCCGCCTATTTGATCCAGGCCATGGACGATGAAAGCGTCAAGGACGAGAGCGTCAAGTTTGGCTTCGATTCGGAGTTCAAGATCAGCACGGAAATTGGTGATCCAGCTGTGCAGCAGGCTGCAGCTCAAGAGGCGGCTCCGAGTGAGGTGGTGGCCCACAAGGCGGCAGTGGACGAGGCCGTTTGCTGCGGTTCGATAGGTGGATCTGCCAGATCGTCCTGTGAATCATCATCAACTGACGATGAGGACGAGGATGTCGCGCCGCTGGAAGGGCGATTAACCCGAATGGAGCAGTCGCAAGTGCAGATGGCGCAGCTTTTGTACAACATCAGCATCGAGATCGAGGTCTTCCGCAATCTCCAGCATGGATTGTTCTTGAAGAAGACGGATTCGCGTCTGCCGGCGAGAGAGTCCTTTCGCAACAACAGCCACCAGTGATGCAACAGCGCAAGAACGAGGGAGAACCTGGGGTCCTGCTGAGGTATCTCATTGTGGCACTGAGTCATGCGTTTCTGTGTGGTAAATAACTGGCCTTTGGAGGGCTTCTTCTCTGCTTCCGCTCACTCTCTTGCGCGATTCAAAAGGCAGTGTATTTCACAATTCACAGCACGACTCGAGTCTATTTCAGTAGCTGGTGCTTGAGGCAGTCGTTGATCTTGCATGATCGTCCCTCCAGCACGCACATTTGGCAGAAGCCAGACCGCTTCTTCGCTGGAGACGACGCCTTTGTAGGAGATGACGTCCTCTCCTTTGACGGTCTCTCCCGTGTGGGCGAAGGCGGCAGCACCACAGGCGAAGGCACTGCGATCGGACGCAAGAGCGCGGACTTGGAGGTCGTGATCTTAGCGTTCGCCAGCATCGCGGCTCGAGGAGAATCTCGAGAGTGCGAGATCTTCATGACCGGGTCCAGCGTGTCCTGCCGCCGGACAGGCTGGCCTGGCAGACTGGCGGCACTTCGAGGCTGGTAGAGGAACGCCGCTGCGCGGGCCGTGATCGCTGCTGGGGATTCACAGCTTGCGATGTCCGCTTCGTGCTCGATCTTCAGCTCAAGCGTGAGGTCGTTCGAGCTTTTGGCGACAGGTTTCTGGTGATTATGGTCCTTGCTTCGAGCCTTCTTCTTATGCTCTTTTGTGGAGAGAGCCACTGGCTCCAGAGGAGGCGGCGGCGTCCGGTCTCTTGTGGGAGGAAGGATCAGTGGCGGCAGCACGAACGACGTGGACTCTGACGATGAAAACGACTTGGCTGTAGTCAGCAGCACTTCAGGTGGAGGCAGGTCCTTCTCTCGGGACTTTGCTCTGCGTTCAGGACTGGCCCGTCTGTACGAGTCAGCATAACGAGTCAATTGACCAGCAATGGCAGCTACAAATCTCTCTCTCTCTCAAGTGCTGGGCTTACCCTTTGACTGGTCTCTCTGGGGCCGATGGAGGTGGCGCCGGCTCGCTGATAGACTCTACTACTTGCTGCGGAGCTACTGCTGGCGCTTTCTCCATGAAGCGAGGCAGAGCCACGGCCATTGCCAGCAGTCCCGTGACGAATGTCTCGGCCACGCTGGAGCACAATCGCCTGCTTTTTGCATCGAATGCCATCGCATCGCGCTTTCTTCGATCCGAGGAAGAGGTTCTTGGTGGCAGTGGTATCACAACGGCAGGCTCCTGAATTAGGAGCGATTCAGGGGCCGGCTCATCGTCTTTCGAGCAGCTTCCTGGTGGAAAGTCATCAAGCGTCGACGCCGTCTCAGTACTCGCGAAGCTGGACTCGTCAGTGCTTGCGCATGGAGCTTCTGTATCGGAAAGCTCCAGCTGTGGCTGTGTCTGCTCAACGTCTAGATCATCGCTCGGGGATCCTGGTAGAAGCTCTGGACCTTCTAACGCGACTTGTGCGACTGCTTGAGATGCATCATTGCTGGATCGACTAGCTATGCGAAGCACTGCTTCCGCTAGTAGCTTGTCGCAGAAGTGTTCAGCAGTCTGAAATACGCGTCTCTTGTGGTGGTGATTTCGGTGCTTGTGATGGTGACGATGACTGGACGAAGCATCATCGTCCACAGGGCCATCACTGAGCTCAATGGGACACTGCTCAGAGCGTAGACCCTGCTGATTCGGGCGATCTTCCGTAGTACTGAGCTCCATTGGCTGTTCAGGCTCAGGAGGACTCTGGTCTTGAGTTTCTTCCGCCGAATCCGATTGCTGTACTGTGAACGCTGTCGTTGATGACGGGGCTTGGCATAAGTGGCTCACGACCCGAGCCAGAGCCTGGTTGAGAATGTTGTTGTAAACCAAATCGACACTTTCCCGGGTCAGCTGTGGTCGCTTGTGGAGATGATGGTGCCGCTCCGTCGGCTTGTGCTGCCGCTGCTGCTTGCCAGCGTGTCGATCCGCCAGCACTGCAGTCGTATTCTGCAGCGCCGTGTTCAGGACTTCAGTCACCAGCGTTTGAATACGCTCAATCCAGTCATTCGGCAAGTGGTCTGGCGCTTTTGAATTCAGCTTGATCTCATCTGGGGGCGACTTTGGTGGCTCGGCTTTCGAGCCAGAAGTTGACGATGCATGATCGAGCGATCCAACGCCGTTGTTCGCGCTTTTCCACGAGGCCACTTGGCGATCCACGGCCGTTCGCACTTGGAGCTCCACAAAGGCCCGAGCGAATTGGCGCAGCCCATCCATTGCCCTTCGCACGACGAGCGACGACCGGTCTTGATCTCAGGTCTGGAGTGTGTCGCTCTCGGCTCGATCTGCCGGCCCCCATGCCTAACAATAGAGGAACGCAAAATAGACTGCTGGATAACGTGGGCAGGCAAAGCCTGTTGTGTATTCATAGCCGAGCTCAACTGGACAGCTGGCGGATCGAATGCGGCGAGATCGGGCGGTCGAAGCCGAGCTTTCTGGGCGAGAGACTCTTCTTCCCGCTGCTGCTGCTCTGCTGCTGCGTCAGGATGAGCTCGATGCTCTTCACCAGATCGCTCGAGCCTCTGCTCATACCACACGCTAGTGCGATCGCATGCGCTGACTGATACGTTCGCAGTGCGGCCTCGGGCTCGTGCTGGAACTCGAGCTCCACAGCCAGATTGTAGTGCGCGACCACGAGCATCTCGCCATTGCTGTTCTCCTGCTCTGTGTGCTCATTCCATCCCGGCGGCTCGCTTTGCAGCAGTGCGATGGCCGATCGAGCATGCTCCGCGGCGGTCGCGTGGCGCTTGAGCTCGGACAGCACTGCGCACAGATTCAAGTGCGTGAGCGCCGAGGCGGCGGCCTGTTGCGCAGGACTCTCATGCTCGACAGGGAGATTAGCCGACTGCTGCTGCTGCTGCTTGGTCTGGAGCTTGAGCACTTTCTCCAGGCAGACGATTGCTGCAAGGGGCTTTTTCTGCTGGCGGTGGCAACAGGACAGGTTGTTGAGGCACAGCAGCCGAAACTGCACGCGGCGCGACCTCCGAACGCCCGGCAGCGCCTTGAAGTACCCGGACCGGCGCGTGTGCTGCTCGGCCCGCTCCAGAAGATTGCCGCAGAGCTTGAGCTGCTGGTAGTTGGCATCGTGAAGCGACTGCATGGCGATGGAGTTGCTTAGCAGCACGAACTCCTCGCATCCCTGTTGGAACTCGGTGGTCATGATGCCAAAGGCGTCCTTGTGCGCAAACAGGAGCTGCTCCACGTAGTCCAGTGCAGCGTACGCTTCATGGAGCGATGGGGGCGCAGCGTCGTGGGAGCAGGCATGCCGCTCTCGGATGCTCCCCAGCGCGGTCGCTAGAGCCACTACCAGCTCTTCCTGTGGCTGCATGAGATCTGCGAGTCTCGAGTGAGCTGGTGGTCTCATGGTCTGGCCTGCACAGACTCAAATAGACCAGAGGCTCTGGCTGCTCTTATCAGCCTTTTAATAGCTAATAGCTGCGCAGCGATCTCTCCAGACGCGTCGTCACCTCAGTCCAGTTCTTCAGATCCAATGGACCGAGTGAGAAGGCTTCGGGAGATCGGCTTCCGGCGCGGCCGGTACCAGAGGTGAGCGCTCAGTCTGACCAGAGCGGGAAGGCATAGCCAGAGTCAATAGCTGAGCTCCTGCCTCCTGCCTTTTGTAGCAAATTCGTGGCTCGCAATGCGCCGAAAACGCGCTTCACCAAGCGCATCCGACGCCATTGTCCCTGGGAATCTCTCTTCATGCGCAAGTCCACGCACGAGAAGCGCGTACGTTAACCCAACTCTCTCTCTCTCTCTCCAACGGGTTAGCTCCCATTTATCCTCTCGCATGGCTCTACAGGCCATCATCCAGAAGCCCTGGGTCTACCCCATGGCCGCGCAGAACCTCTCCGTGGTGCTCATTCAAGTACGATCTCGTGCATGAACGCACAGGCGTTGGGTGCTAACAGCAACACTTGACTCCATTCACACAGAAACACGTGAGAGGCATGCTCTGCCGCATACGCCTACAGACCCACAACCAGCCGCAGCAGACCAAGACGCACCCACGACGCCGAATCCAGCAGTCGCCCATGCAGCGGTTCATCGCCTCTGGCTCAGGCAGCTTCTCGGACGAGCAGGGCTTCCGCCAGTTCACGGCCACGCACCTACAGGCGTGGTACCGCAAGGAGCAGCAGCGGTGGAAGTACACGCTCGAGCGGTTCCCATTGTACCACATCGCCGCGCTGCAAATCCAGTACGCGTGGAAGACCTACTGCCAGCAGAAACTCTTCGCGTCCAACTGCCCGAGCGAGTCGCCCCGCTCTCGCGCGGCGCGCGTGCTCCAGGTCGCGTGGAAAAGCTACACGCACCGGCGCATTTTCCGCTACTACCGCGACCTGATCTCGTTCCAGGACGTGGGCGATCCGTCCAGCATGCTGCGCGCCATCAACCCGGCCGAGGCCTCGCTGCTGGACGCGTCTATGGGCGCCCATGTGCGGTTTCGGCTCGGCGGCGTGTCGTTCCCGCCCACGATCTACTACAAGATCTTCACCAAGCGACCGGTGTGTGACCTCAACGCATTCAGCCCCAAGGACTACACGATCGCTCGGCAGACGGCGCCCTCGTGCCACTCCCAGCAGCCCAAGAGCAAAGGCGCCAGGCGATCGTCCACAGTGTTCATCCGCGTGGGCAACTCGTACTACCGAGCCAAGCAGGCCGAGGAAGAGACTAGACACTGGTACCGCCGCATTGAAAACAACGGCTGGCGGCCAGTCACAGCCAAGGTCATATCGGAGGCCACGGGCGACGTGATCTGCCAGGCCACGGCCAAGCGCGTGCTACCTAGCTTCCACTACTCCAAGCTCGTGCGTCAACAGGACCGCACGACGCAGCGGCGGCTCAAGAAACGCGCATGGATGCAGAAACTGTATACTCAGGGTCTGCTGCATCCAGAGAGCTGTGCGGTAGCGAGCGGCAATGGCGACGACGACGACCACGGCAACCAGGAGACGCAGGAGGACTTGGCCGCCACGGCGGAAGAGTTCCTCTTTGACGTGGACTTTGACAACGACCAGTGGGAGCAGGACGCCGAGCACATGTTCCAGTGGGCCGAGGCGCTGGACTATGACTCGTACGTGGCCAATTGGCACACGGTGGGCAAGACCGCGACCACGAGAGAGACCGCCGACGTGGAAATTTAAGTTGCCTTTCGGCTATAAACGGTATTTTCCCATAAAAGATCCATTTATGGATACTTGCCTTTGGGTTATGGAAATTCGCCTGAGGCTGCATGATGCCATGTTGACGTTCCAGATCGAGACAGATGCACCTGCAGCAGTTCTTTGCATCCAGTTTGATTCCCAACGCGTTCTTCTGCTTCCACAAAGCACGTTGGAAGGAGCCACCCATTGCGTTTGCGATCTTCCGATCTGATTCGGGTTTGGTCCGATCAGAGAGACCGGGTGGGTTTTGACTCGTTTATCCCGACCCGGGTCCTCCCAGCCCATGCGCTTCGCTTTGGACCATTTCGCGTTCTGATCACTAACTATGCAGCTCTTCTCGCTCGTGATCTCGGCGCTCGCGGTGCTCAGCGGTGCCGCCCAGGCCCGAGAGCAGCTGCTGGGCGGGTACACGAGCACCAAACTCACATCCAGCCTCAAGTCGCTGCTGTTCAAGGCCGTCGGCAACGACTTGTACTACGCCAGCACGGTGAGCGACCGCGTGTGCGGCACGGCGGTCCAGTCCGTGAGCTCGCAGGTCGTCTCGGGCACCAACTACAAGTTCGTGATCAAGGGCTGCGACGTGATCGAGGCGCTGGAGGACCAGAACCTGGCCACGAGTTCGGCCTCCGTCGCCAAGTACTTGGGCAAGTGCGGCAAGACCATCAAGGCCGGCTGCACGCCCGAGACCATCACGGTCACGGTCTACGAGCAGTCGTGGACCAACACGTTGCGCGTCTCGAACATCGAGTACGCCGCTTGAGCATTTCTGTGTTGGCATGGCGCGTCTGCAGTGAGAAACCCGAGTCTGTCATTATTAATACATGTCAAGGATCGTTCGTTCTTCACGGTGTCGGCTACTGTGCCATGACGAGGAGATCTTCCGGTGTTCTACACGCCAGCATAGGAACGCTCAAGAGGGTGGACATTAGCATGCAGGGTTGCATCCGGTGTGGCGAGCGACAATGATGACGACAATCAAGAAAAAAGAGGAGACGGCCCCAACGGAAGAGTCCCCAGGGCTGGAGTAGGATTCGAACGTCGCCAGGTATGGCCGACAAGACCGCAACTACAAGAGAAGTGGATATCTGCGTCGCCTTTCACGGCACGAATGACTTTACGATGGGAGCCCATAAACACATAGCTCCATTAATGGATACCTACCTGTCTTTGGATTACGGTACGAGGCGCTCGAGGGCAACGTGAATATCTCTGTTGCGTCTAACAGTGCATGCTGCTCAACGTGTTCGTCAGCGCACCACTCAAGACTGTGCAGCTGCTGGTCTTGCGTGATCGTGACGGCTTCACGACCGACCAAGAAGACGACGACCATGACTACGACGCACGCACCAATACACGAATGGACATCTACAGCTTCAAGACAGTGCCATCGTCATCCGAACGAGGCACGTGCTTGCAGTCGCACGTGAAACTCCCGTGCTCGGAGACCGGAAGATGAACCCAACACAGCGTTATTCCCCTCATTTCAGCTTCCGGATCCATGGCGACCGCTGCACCTTAACGTCCGTTTCGCTTCTCCACTGCTGGCGCACAACTCCACGATCCGACGATACATTGACGTCAAGCTCCAGCATCCAGCGCAACGAAGCGCTCCAGATGGACGCGCTGGAGTTCTCCGAACCCAGTTTGGATTTGAAATCTGATTCGGGTGGGTCCGATCAGATATGCTACGTGGGTCCCCCCCCAACCCAGCCCGGGTCCTGCCGGGCCTGGCATGCGGTTCGCATTTGGCGTTCTGAACCTTGGAGCTCACCTGTCTTCAGCATGCAGCTCTTCCCGCTCGTGATCTCGACGCTCGCGGTGCTCAGCGGTGCCGCCCAGGCCCGAGAGCAGCTGCTAGGCGGGTACACGAGCATCAAGCTCACGACGGACCTCAAGTCGCTGCTGTACAAGGTCGTCGGCGCGGACTCGTACTACGCCAGCACGGTGAGCGACCGTGTGTGCTACCAGTCAGTCCAGTCCGTGAGCTCGCAGGTCGTCGCGGGCACCAACTACAAGTTCGTGATCAAGGGCTGTGACGTGATCCAGGCGCTGGAGGACCAGAACTTGGCCACGACCTCGGTCTCGCAGTACCTGGGCAAGTGCGGCAAGACGGTCCTGGCCGGCTGCACGCCCGAGAGCGTTAATGTCACGGTCTTCAAACGGGATTGGGCCCCCATCACGCAGCAGATCACGAACATCGAGTACGCGACCTAGTCAATTCCTATATCTGCAGTCTCCATTAATATATGGCGCTCTTGCCATCCATTCTTTATGGTGTCGGTCCTGTGGCTCTTGCGTCGTATTGCGTCTCTTGGGGCAGACATCTGTATGAGAACATGGGAAGCTCAGGGGGAAATGTACATTAGCATGGTGCTTATTGGTTTCATTGTGGGGGGCACGACCGAGACAGGATACAGACGCCATCCATCGCGCTACATGGCGTTCGAAGGAAGAGAGAGATAAATAGACACTACGACATACAACGACTTCACTCCACGGACGTGCTCTGGGACAGCAGGCGCAGGCTCTTCTTGGTCATCTCGTACGTGCTGAACATCACAGCAGCGTACGGCACGATGCGCGCCAGATTGGGCACGGTGCCGCGGTAGAGCGCCACGAAGCCCTCGTCGCGGATGACCTTCTGGAAGCAGTCCACCATGCCACGGTAGTAGGTCGCATTGGGCGCTACTGCCTTGGTAGCGTAGCCGCGCGCACGCACGCGAGGCGCCGCCGACTGGTTCTGCAGCCGCTTCTTGACCGTGTCGAACGGGTAGGCCACGGTCTGAGCGATGGCGCCGGCGATGCTGCCGCAGACAAAGTAGTCCACGCCGTCCAGTTCGGTCTTGCCCTCGGGCCAGCGGTAGGCCGGCCACTGGTGGCGCTGGGACACCGACTTGAGGTACTCGTAGCAGCCGAACTGCACGCCCTCGAACGGGATGGCACCCACGATGGCCGAGCAGCCGCCCTTGTACAGGCCGCGCAGGCCCTCGTGGTACAAGATGAGACGCACGCCCTGCACCACGCCGCGGATCTGCTGGTGTGCGGCCTGCGGCGTCAGCGCCTGTGAGATCATGCGCGTGCGCACGACCTCCAGCGGGTACGTGATCATCGTGGCCATCAGACCAGCAAGGGCGCCGCACATGGCGCGCTGCACGTGGCTTGGTGCCTTGTCGAGCTCGTTGTTGGCCAGCAGCTTGGCCTGGAGCGAGTCGAAGAGGTAGAACTTGGCGCCGGCGTACGGACCCAAGCGGCAACAGCCGGCCGTATTGCCGCGCCAGAACGCGCGCACGCCGTCCAGCTTGTACAGGTCGCGCACCGTGCGCGCCAGCGTCGATGAGGACGCGCGAGCGGCAGCAGAGGACGAGGCCGCCGGGACCGAGACCGTGGCGGCCGCCGCAGCAAACGAAGGGGATGACGGTTTAAGGACGGTGGTCGCAGACGAGGACGGCGACACCTGAATCAGGATCTTGAGCACGTCCAAGGGCGACGTGCAGGAGCGCGTGACGCAGCCAGCCACAAGGCCGGCCACCACGGACTCGACGCCGCTGGAGGAGCCAGAGGACGAGGCGGGGGCGGAGGACGACGGCGGCGGGGCATAGGACGACGCCGCTGGGCCGCCGGGGGCCAGCGGCTGGAGCAGAGAGCTTCTCGTGACCATGGGAGGGCGAATGAGCTGAGCGCAGCAGAGCAAATGAGCCACTGCCTCGCCATGAGTGAGCTCTTGCTGTGCCCAGAAGCTCCACCAAGGGGAGCATCCCCCTTTGGTGGAGAGGAGGGGGAGGGATGACCTGGGCCAACTTCAACGGCTGCACCTGCGCGATTAAGTAAATCAGATATCAGTTTGAAATAGAGAATGTATTGCAAGCGACAAATGGTGGCAACTTTAGTGGAAGGTTTCTGTACCTGAATTTAAGTTTTTTGGTCGTGAGTACACTTATAAATATAAAAAAGAAACGATCTTCACGAGAGGATAGTGATAGGTTGTTTACCGTACAGTAGAGAGATGGCTGCCATAGATAAGCGAAACTTCAAGAGCCACTCTCGTGTGTGCAGATAGTCTTATATTTGTAGTTTGTATGCCCCGCATCTGTTGATTCTCTAGCACCATCAGCGAGGATAAAAAAATGGAAGAAGAAAAGGAGCGCATAAGCCATCAACTCATCTGTAGCAGTGGCGTGCGACTTATGAACACGAGGATGGGCGATCTCCAGTCGAGGCGTCTTGTAACGACAACCTCCACGCATGTGGGAGCAATGGGCACTCGGCAACGTCCTCGTCGTCTCCCCTCTCATTCCTTTTCTCCATGATGTTAAAGCGCGCACCTGAAAGTTAAAAATGGGCGAACGTCCGGCAATGTTCTGGAATCTTATTATTATTTATAAGGAGCCGACCACTGGTCCCACACACGTTTATCAGAACACGCGCCACACTGGTCCCAGACAAAGCCCGCTTTTTAAGTCTGGTGTGGGCGTTGTGTGGTGGTGGCGCAAGAGCGCAGGAAACGTCGCATACTGGGTAGATGACAATGTGAGCGCTTAGTTATAGTCCAACACACAAGCCAAGCAAGGCCGCAGGCAATAAGTAAAAGTGGCTCCAACGGCTGGATAGCCTCTTGTGCATATTCGCACTTATGTGGTTCTTTGAATGAGCTTTCAGAAGAAAAGCGATAAAGATGAAGAAACCATTCCACCAATTGATGAAACGATTCAACTCGAACTGCATACGCCTGTGCAGGATCGCTGATACCGGTATCAATACCGACACATGCCACTTACCGGTATCCTCCCGCTTTTGACAAGCATCCACACCCGTGGAAAAGAGCGCAAGCATGGAAGCCCGAGAGTGGGAGCGACGCTGTTCGACTGGATTCCATGGCCTTCTGTTGACCACGGAAGCCTTAGCACGTGCTCACAGATAGCGTCTTGGTGTCCTGAAGAACTCCGACTTCTTGCTCTCATTCGCGCTTTTGCCAAGTCCTCCCCAAGTCAAGACCCAAGCTCACTACTCAGAATGGCCGTCGGGTTCATCCGCAGCGTCGCCGGCCTGGTCATCAGCGTCACGGTGGCCACGCTTCTATCGCGCGCCACCGAGCTGGAGCGCTACGCTACCATCATCATGGGCATCCAGTGGGTCGGCGCGTTGGGCTACGCCGTGCCCATGAAGGACGAGAAGTACCTGGACATCACGGGCTCGCTCACGTTTGCCAGCGTCTCGCTGCTGGCGTACTACGAGAGTGGCGTGACCAGCTGGCGCGGCGCCCTGCTCACGGCCTTCGTGTGGCTCTGGTGCATCCGACTGGGCACGTTCCTGTACCTGCGCATTCAGGCCGCGGGCGAAGACACGCGCTTCGAGGAGATCCGCGAGAACCGCCTGCGCTTCTTCTCGCTCTGGAACATCCAGGGCCTCTGGGTCTTCCTCACGCTCCAGCCTGTGCTGCTGAGTCTCAAGCACTCGACCAATGACCCGCAAGTTGACGTGCTAGACATCGCCGGCTCGGCCCTGTGGGTCGTGGGCTACCTGCTCGAGGTGGTGGCCGACTACCAGAAGACCCAGTTCCGCGCTGACAAGCGTAACCATGGCAAGTTCATCCAGAGCGGGCTCTGGAGCTACAGCCGTCACCCCAACTACTTTGGTGAGATGCTCATGTGGCTGGGCGCGTTCCTCGTGGCTGTGCACGGCCTTCCCTCGCTGGGCCTGCGCATCGCGGCCGCCGTGTGCCCCGTGTTCGTAACCTTCCTGCTCACCAAGGTCTCGGGCATCCCACTGCTGGAGAAGCAGGGCCAGGAGCGATGGGGCAAGCTCCCGGCCTACCAGGACTACGTGGCGCGCACCAGCGTGCTCGTGCCTCTGCCGTCTCGCCCGGCTGCCGTTGAGACTGTCGCCGCCCCGGCGTCGTAACAAACGCCAGTAGACCAATAGCAGCCTGCATTGTAACCACAAAAACATGAAACGAATGCAGCGGTCTCTCTCTCTCTCTCTCTTGTTCTCTGGGGGCCAGCGAGCGCCTGCTCTTGACCGGTGGCTACATACTGGAACAGAGTTACAGAAGCATGGAACGATCCTTTGCGTGTCAATTCCTTGAAGTGCGGGATCTGATCCCTTGGGAATACCGGTATTATCCACTGTACCCCCGAGAGTGGGACGAACGTGACCGAATTCCCTTCGACGCAAGCAGAAGCTTGTGGCCGTTGGAATCGCCACTCCGCTTCCAGCCTCCTTCAGCCACACTCGACCAAGCATGACCGGCTTCCTCCGCAGTATCGCGGGCCTCGTGATCAGCGTCACGCTGGCCGCAATCGTGTCCGGCGCGACCCAGCTGCAGCGCTACGCGGCCGTGTGCATCGTGATCCAGTGGGTCAGCGCGCTCGTGTACGCGCTGCCCAAGAAGGACGAGCGGTTCTTCGACCTCACGGGCTCGCTCACGTTCGCCAGCGTCTCGCTGCTGGCCTACACCGAGAGCCCCAGCAAGAGCTGGCGCAGTGCACTACTCACGGCCTTCGTGTGGCTCTGGTGCATCCGCCTGGGCTCGTTCCTGTACCTGCGCATCCGCGCGCAGGGCGAAGACACGCGCTTCCTCGAGATCCGCGAGAACCGTGTGCGCTTCTTCTCGGTCTGGAGCATCCAGGGCCTCTGGGTGTTCCTCACTATGCTGCCTGTGCTGCTGGTGCTCATGCACTCGACCAACGACGCCAGTGTCCACTTGCTGGACATCGCGGGCGCGTCACTCTGGGTGCTGGGCTACGTCATTGAGGTGCTGGCCGACTACCAGAAGACTCAGTTCCGTGAGGACAAGCGCAACAAGGGCAAGTTCATCCAGAGCGGGCTGTGGAGTTACAGTCGCCACCCGAACTACTTTGGCGAGATCCTCATGTGGTTCAGCATCTTCCTCATCGCCGTACACAGTCTGCCGTCGCTGGGCTTCCGTGTGGGCGCGGCCGCCAGCCCCGTGTTCGTGACGCTGCTGCTCACCAAGGTCTCGGGCATTCCGCTGCTGGAGAAGCAGGGCGACGAGCGCTGGGGAACGCAGCCGGCCTACCAGCAGTACAAGGCGCGCACCAGCGTGCTCGTGCCGCTGCCGCCGTCTGCCGCCAAGTAAAACAGTTTCAGGGGATTCTAGTACTGCAGCTAGTGGAAATGTTGTCAACATGAACATGTCGTCATTCAAAAGCTAGTGTATCTCACACGCCGCTGCATGTCAAACCACATCAAGCTCTTTTCCTCTCCTTCGCTCGGGCCGGGTCCAGCCGGAGCCTGCCCACTTCACGATCAAGGTTCTTGGCCACATTTCGTCAATGATGCAGCTCTCCGCGCTCACGCTCTCTGTGCTCTTGGCGCTCACAGGCGCGCAGGCCCGAAAGCTGATCCTCGGCGGATACCGAAGCATGACACTCACGCCGGAGCTCAAGGCGCTGCTGTTCAAGGCCATCGGCAAGGACGCGTATTACACCGTGCCGGATCGCGTCTGTGTCACGTGGGTTCAGTCAGTAAGCTCGCAGGTGGTCTCGGGCACCAACTACAAGTTCGTGATCCAGGGCTGCGATGTGCTCAAG
>JAADVF010000492.1:0-21946 GCA_023334555.1 Elongisporangium undulatum
GCATATGGAAGTGCAGATAAAGGCTGGATGGCAACCGCCAACACACGTAGCGCCTGCGATGACAGATTGTCGACAGCATCCATGATCTCCTTGCTTTGCTCGTTAGAAAGAGGTACAATCACACCATCACGCTGGCAAAACTGGGTGCAGTTCGCAACGATATAGTTCGGAGCACCCTTCACGCAAGCAACGTACTTCGTCTTTGAATCCAAACGAAGCGTATCAAACATGCCACTGGCAGGAACTTCGTTCACAATCACCATCATCTTGCGAGACGAGCTGAACGGCACTTCGGTCACACGCTTGTACTCGTCGGCTACATAGTCTTCCCAGATACCAGCCTTGGCAGCAGCCACGACCAGAGGTGCTTCCGACGAATTACCATGCGGTACCCATGTTGGCACACCGTCTACTTCCTTTTGCTTCAGACTTGTGTTGCTGCACAGCACAGCGGCGAGTAGTGTAGAGCGAACTTGGACGTTACCACTACCAGGAGCTGTCTGGTTGATGCCATCGAGGAAGATGCCGCCTTCCGGGTTGAATCCCTTGCCAGTGATGTCATACTCCTTGAAGTCTCCCCACATCTTCACAGCAGTCATTTTGCCTTCCGTCAAGGTGCCGGTCTTGTCTGTGCATATCACAGAAGCAGCACCAAGAGTCTCGACTGCAGTTAACTTGCGTACCAGCACATTCTTCTTGACCATGTCGGCAGTTCCACTGGACAAACAGATAGTGACGACCATGGGTAGACCTTCAGGCACAGCACTTACGGCCAATGACACGGAGACCATGATCATGTTGAGCCACACTGGTCGATCTGGGTGCTTGGGATCTTTGCTTCCACGTAGCATGCCGACAACAAAGACAAGCACACACACGCTCAATGCAATTGCCCCCATAAGAAATCCCAGCTTCTTGAGCGTTAGCTGCAACGACGTCTGCTTCGGTCGATGCTTTGCCAAACATCGGGACAGCGGATTCTTATTGCTTGGGTCGTCGCTTTCAAACTTGGACTTCAAGAGTAATGCGATTGATCCGACTCGTGTGCTCATGCCCGTCTCGACGATAATGCCTCGCGCATTGCCAGCCGTGACAGATGTCGACGAAAACACCATATTGGCAGGCGTCAGAGACTTCGATGGGCCTCCGAGAGGCGCGTTGTACTTCTTGACGACGTCTTCAGATTCACCGGTCAGCAGCATTTCGTTGACTTTGAAGTCAACACTCTCAACTAGACGAATATCCGCTGGCACGACGTCACCGGTCACGAGAAGAACAATATCTCCAGGAACAAGCTCCTTGCTGTCGACGACTTGGCGTACACCGTCGCGAATGACGACAGACTGGGGGCTTGACAGGTTCGCGAGTGCCTCGAGCGCGTTGCCGGCGTTGTTCTCTTGAATTGTCGCGACGGTTGCATTCAGAATCAGAATAAACAGAATCGCAATACCTTCAGCATAGCCATGCAGACTCAGAGACGCGACTACTGCAAAGAGCAGCATGCCCACGATCAGGTTGTAGAACTGAAGCAGGAAGATCACGATAAGTGGGGTGCGGGGCTCTTCGTCCAGCTTGTTCAGCCCGTACTCGACTACGCGTCGCTCGCGTTTGCTTGCAGTGAGACCGTTCGCAAGGTCCGAGCCTAGCTCTCGGGCGATAACTTCAGAGGGGGCCGCATGCCACAACTTCTGATCGGCTGCTTCCAGCGTGGAGAACGAGTGCTTGGTCTCTCGCGGGTGCTCCGTGAGCAGCCGTTCCGCGTCGCTCAGAAAGCGCGCGCGGTGGTCATCTGCAGGCATCTGGCTCAGTCTCTGGCGGCCAATGTCTCTTGCCGTGTTGGCTAGGTAGCTCTCGTCCGAGTCGACGGTGAGCAGGTTCATGTCCATGTACTCAGTGGACAGACGTGGCGAGAACATGCCGTCGCGAGAGCCGCGTTTGGTCTTCATGAGGTCGATGCTGGCTCCGTGGTGCTTGGGTGTGGAAAGTCCGAATAGTTGGCTCGGGAGTTGGGCGAAGGGCGTCTTGAGGGGAAAGACGCCGATTCGGAAGTGGCTCTCTCTGACTCTGGCTGTTGGATCTGGGGTGACCTTGCCTGGCGAGACCGGACCATCACTCTCGCTTGAAGGGAAACCAGATCGCAACTGCAAGCCAATTGGGGTTGTGTGTCCCAGCTGGCATTCCGCGAGGGGAAAGTGCTATCTCAATGGCGTCGCGTGTCGCAGATCGTCGGCCTTTGCGCATCGGGACTTGTTAGAAGTGACCTTTGAAGGAGCGAAAATAATAGAACAATGGAGTCCAAGAAGGGATGGACGCGCAGTAACAAATGGATCCATTTTGGTAGTGGCCCACTTTATATGAAGGTCAGTATGCTGCACAAATTTTTAAAATAACTTGCGAAAAAGTGCACATCGCTTTTGACGGATCCGCTCGCTATGTCGTGCGCTTGCGTGCTGTTGGGGCAAGAAGAAATGCATTCGATGGAAAAGGCACGCATGCGAAAATAAGGGAAGAGTTCGACTCAAAAGTGAGAGTGCAATGGGAATGGACCTCCTCTTATCTCGCAGCTGCCGAAATACTCTCTCGCGCTGAATCCAGAACTAGCAAGAGAGAAATTCTTGCTAAACGTTGCGTTTGAATCCTGATCACCCGTCGCGTTTTAATTTGCCAACCACCTGGACTGGGAATCTTTTGATTCAATTGAGCATACACTATTTCAATCAAGGTCCCAGCAAACGGGGAAAGGTTGCGACACCCAGTACCGTAGAATACAGTACGTGGAAAAGAAGATGCGCCCCCAAGTGGGTACACAAAGTTCAATACAAAAATTCCCAGCTGGGGGGACATAAACCACCCCATTTTAATCTCTGCGGCTGACAAGGATGGGATAGAAGGCACGTGCGAGAGGTTGCGCCAATCCGACTTGATCACGGCCGCAGCGTCATCACCACTCCACTGGACGCATTGGGAAGTGGAACAAGAAGCATTTTTTAAGTTAAGAAGCGATAGGCAAAGGCACGAAGCGGCGGCGCACGACAGTGTTGCATAAACAGGGAGACTCGCTCTCTCTCGCCGCCAAGAGATCTTTCCTCCCGTCACAAGAGGAAAGCTGGTGGTTAATCAACGGCGCTTCAGAAGCTCGAAGACCAACTCGACATTGGTGCGCCCCATTTCTTCAAAGCTGTTGGTCTTGGTCACAGCGTCAAAGTTGTTGAGCATGAACGCGATGCACTGGTCACGCAGCACAGTAGCGTTGTGTAGGTCGGCTGCGTGTAGGATACTGGCGGCGTTCTCAATGCACAAAGAACCGAGCATTCGGCTCTCGCATATGCGCTTTAATCGATCGACGCCATACTGCGTTGGACACAAAGCAGCACGAAGCAAGCCATACAAAAAAGCAGCGGTGAGAATGCTGTGTTCGAGTGCGAGACATGACCACATGAGAGCAGGGACACGTACGCGATCAGCTGCCACGAAAAGCTCCATGGCCACATCCACCGACACATCGATGTAGTCGCTGTACAAGTACTCCAGAAAGGAGAGGAAGATCGGGCGGCGAACATCCGTGATTTCGATCTCGCGCGCACGGCTCTCGAGCATCTAAAATATTGCAGTACAACTCATGAGTAACACTCATCATTTGAGGCCTCAGGCAGTCAGAAGCGATCACGACCATACCTTTCCAGTGAGCATTGCCTTGAAGTAGCTGCAGCGCATGCACAAAATCTTGTGTCCATAAACGGGGATGCCTTCCACTGCAATAGGTAATGACCAAGACGAGGGCGTTATCAGACACTGGGCAGCCGCTAGAGAAAAAAAACACGCGAGTCTTCTTACCGATAAAGGTGATATCGCTCATAACTTCCGTGTTCACAAGCGAGCGCAGATCAGCAATCAGTGTGCTTTCAGGGATTTCCATCTCAAACTCATCGTCGCCAAAGCGGAATTGCTTGAAATCATTGAGTCGGCTGCTACCGTCGTAGCCGCCAAAGATGATCAGGCTGGAATCATACACGCTTCCGACATGACAAAACCGTTGCCCAGGCGGAGGGCCATTGAACTGCATCGGCTGCCACACGTTGGTATCTGCAAATCACACCACCACGATCATGTGAGCCAATGAATCACCTTTGCTCACACGCGTTTCCCTCCGGAGAACGTACCAAGATTCAATTCATAGAAATCATTCATGGCGCTTCCAGTGCTGCCACCAAAAATGTACATGGAATTGGCGTGGATCACAGCAACGTGGCTGTCGCGGGGGATGGGGGCAGGTCCTTCCACCACCAAGGACGACCAAGAACGGAGAGCTACGAGCAGCAATCACAAGCGCATGAGGGGATATTGCAAATCAGGTACCACGGTCTCCTCACGAGAAGAATGCGTACCAAAGTTGAACACGTGCACATCATTTAGGTGGCGGGATCCATCGTGGCCGCCGAATAGAACACAGCTGTTCTTGTGCACGACCAAGGAGGATCGATATCTGCGATTGGACGTGGATAAAAGTGGATGACCACACTTGTCGCAGCAAGAGAATCAAAATTTGGTTTGCGGTGTACCTTGGACGCGGAACTCGACCGCTGGCGCCAACGAGTGTCCAAGTGTTTGTCTCTACAGAGCCATTCTGTCAGCATTTCGCGCTGTGCGCCAACCGAAGGACTGGGAATGGAACGCACCAAAGTTGAATTCATGAAAGTCATTACGGTAGCTTCCGTCGTATCCACCAAAGCAGTACATCGATTTGTCTGGAAAACAATGCAAATAAAATGAGTAAGCTATACACGCTAACAGTGACGGCGAAATAGCAGAGTAGTGCCTTACCGTAGACCACTGCAGCATGGCTATGGCGCGGTGTGGGCGGCATGCCCGACACAACGTTCACCGTGCTCCACTTCTGGGTCACTACATATACAGAAGAGACGGTCAGTGAGTTGGCATCAACACACACAACTCCCTCGAATCGCTGACGCACAGAAGTTGTATTCCGTAAAGTCGTTCACGCGCGAGCTGCCGTCAAAGCCCGCGAAGACGTAGAACGAGTCCTTGTAGACCACTGCGACATGCCGGTCTCGTGGACTTGGCGCCGCGCCATTGGCAAGCACAACGGACCAGAGCTTGCGGTTGAAATTGAACTCGTAGAAGTCGTTCACGCGGTTCGATCCGTCGTAGCCTGGATCATACAGCAACACGCCGTGAGAAGATCCACGCGCTCTCTAGCCAATGGATCGTGATTGAGGACCTCCAAAGATGTACATCGAGTCCTTGCGGGTGGCGCACACATGGAGCGACCGGTGGCACGGGGCCGCGGACGGGTTCTCGCACGGCACGGTCACCCACGAACGCGCGGCGGAGCGCAAGGAACTCATGGCACCCGCTCGCTCGCTCTTCTGGTGGCTTTCTTTTTCTCTGCGGGCAGCGGTACCGGTAATCAGACCCCACGGGATCAGTATTATCGGGTTTCGAGATCCAAGAAACAGAGATCTGAAATATGGAAATTTGAATCATGATTGGCTGCTCTCAAGAAACGATAGAAAGAAATGGTCAAGCAAATACCTATGGAATGTTCTGCAGCCAAACGCAAGTTTGAAAGCGCGCGAGCAGCATGGTCGCGTTTGATGCAAACCTATGTGCCTGAGTCGCCAACAGCATGGCCAATACTGCTGCATCCTTCTATTTTTTTACGATATTGCATGCAATATCTGTTGGGTGTAATATTGAGAGCTAAGGTACTGTACCACCTCTTTTCAAGGGAAACGTAACCTGGTCGTACCCTCTGGTCCCCCCATCTTTCGTTATTTTTCAAAAGGCCAGAAAAGGAGGGAAAAAGCGATATAAAACCTCGTTTCCGAGGTGTTTCAGCTGGTACTTTGCTTTGGGTGCGGTGTACCAGGTTTACCATTCGGGGATTCGAGATTTTCGCAGAGCAGATACAAACTCCCAATGGTACGAAGCCTCACGAACGGCCGCGGGCAGCGGTAGCAGCCCGCGGCTCTGTCTGTATCGACCAGCTCATGGGCATTATGGGGCTAATTGGTGGCTGTTTCTGCGTACTGCTCTGTGTCTCCAGTCGGGCATTATTAGTGGAGGAAAAGGAGGCAAAGGCGGCAAGGGTGGCAAGGGCGTGACCTCCAAGAAGGCACCCCAGTCGCGCTCGCAGCGCGCCGGTCTGCAGGTATGAGGATACTACTAGCCACGCTTGTGCGACCAACCAATCGACGAGTGGTGCTGGCGCGTAGCTCTCAAATGCGTGTACTGACAGTATGCGTGCGTGCGTTGCGTCTAGTTTCCCGTGGGCCGTATCCACCGCTTCTTGAAGAAACGTGTGGCTAATAACCAGCGCGTGGGCGCCACAGCCGCCGTGTACACGGCCGCCATCATGGAATACCTGACGGCCGAAGTGCTGGAGCTGGCTGGCAATGCCTCGAAAGATCTGAAAGTGAAGCGCATCACGCCCCGGCATTTGCAGCTCGCCATTCGCGGTGACGAAGAGTTAGATTCGCTGATCAAGGCCACGATCGCGGGCGGCGGTGTGATCCCGTACATCCACAAGTCCCTGATCAACAAGCAGTCCAAGAAGAAGCCGCCGCAGTAAAACGACGACACACCAATGAAAATATGTATGAATGAGTGGGCCTGGTCCTGTTGCAGTCGCTCATACCTCTCTCTCTCTGTCGCTCTCTTGCTCTGTTGCTCCTCTCTCTCTCTGTGTTCATGCTTGCCAGCTCTTAGAAAGCGCGCGCGGAATGGCGCCAGTGCAAAGCTGCGGGCACTCGTGCAACCTTTTGCGTTACCTTCGTGCAACATCAACGCACCCGATCACTCCCTGATTTGCAGTCGGCGCGGAAAGCAAAGATTGAAGGGCGACGTGGACGAAAGCGGACGAGCGCGGAGATGAGTGGGGATACGTCTCCCCCCGGCGGCGGTGCCGAGCTGCTGCCCGTGGGCGCGTTCCAGCGCTACCTCCAGACCACCTGTGTGCCGCTGCTGGCCGAAGATCCAACCGCGAGCGCCATTCCGACGGCGTTTGCGACCGATCTTGCCGCCCCGGCGGCCATTGCGATCTTGGAGCAGTTTGTGGCCGACCCGGTCGTGCGTGTTCTGCAGGTGCACTGTCTCCTGGTGAAGAGCGACGAACAGCATGGCGAGGATCTCGCTGGCGCCGCGTTCAAGATCCACGTGAACCTGGGCATTGAGTACGTCCCAGGCACAAAAGTGGGGCATGACGTGGTCTGCTTCATCAAGCGATCGAGCGCGCCGCTGACAGCCGATCAGCCGTTCAACAGCCAGCTGCAGGTCATGACGCTTGGGTTGGGCAAGAACGCGGCCGAAGTGCGCGAGGGGCTGACTACCAGCAGTGGGGAAAACACCGAAGAGGAAGACGACGAGCGCGACAATCTGTTCTCGGTGGTGTACAATTACGTGCATCAGTCTTTTGGCCCGCTGGTGCACGAATATTCCAAGGCGCACCAGCCCCAATATGAGATGGCGACCGCCAGCGAGGGCACTCGAGGTTCGTGTCTATGGCCTGGTTGAGTGTTGAGGCATGCGGTTCACGGCCATTCTTGTGACGATAGGACTGCCTGCGATTCGACGGAGAATGAAGGAGCTGGAACTCGCACTGCTGCAGTATCAGCAGAATATTGAGATCCCGGAGGTGAACCTGGTGTTCCACCCAGTGATCCAGCGCGCTGCAGATGCGGTGCGTGACTTGCTCGAATTTGCTCTTCTCCTGTATCCAATTGTATCTGACTCCGCGTGCTGGTTATTGCTCGTAGGTTCGTGAGCGTGGCGTAATGATTGATGTTGAAGCGTTGGGGTTGGAAGATAAAGTGGGTGATGTGGCGTTTTTGAATGAAATCCAAGCCGGCGTGAACAAGTGGATCAAGGAGATCCAGAAAGTCACGCGACTTGTCAGGTATGTGGGATTCTTGCCTCTCGGACAAGTGGGGAACACTCAGAAAATGCTGACGCGCTCCTTGCTTGCTCTGCCTGTAGCGAGCCGTTACCGGGCTCTGCCATGCAAGAAATCAATTTCTGGTGCGATCTGAGTCGCGCACTAACCGGTGTTCAGGCGAAGTTGAACTCCCCAGAGGTGGAGATCACGCTGACGATCTTGAAGCGTGCGAAGCGTCATCTGGCGACTATTGCGTTTGCGTCAGACCATGGACTGAGTCCAGCGATCCAGCGCGTGACAAGCGTGATGAGTCTCATGAAGGATTTCCCGATTAATTCGATTCTGTCAGCGACCGATATCAACCAGCTGAATCAGGGTGTGACTCTGGTCTTCACGCATCTCAAGAAGATTCGCATTGCTGATGACTACAAGCTTGCTCGCCTGCTGCATCTGATTGAAGTCATGTCAAGCGACCTTGCGCAGCAAGTCGTCAGTGTGCTGCGCGCATACAATCTGATTCAGATGCCATTCGACCAGTTTGAGCAGCTCATTTCTTCGTGCAAAGAACTGTTCGCAAACTGGCACCGTCAGACAGCGACTGTGTATGATTTGACCAAGGAGCTTTCGAAGCGTCGTGGTACAATGAACACTGACAAGCCACCATTGCTCTCGGAGCTCCAAATGGAGCATACAAGCATCGAAGAGCGTCTTTTAGAGCTGTACGAATTTCGAGAACAGCATGAAAAACTCCGCCAAGTGATCGAACGCGTATCAGAGAGCTCGGCTGCGACTGGCGCAAATGATGTCCGTGGAGCAGACATCAACGCTGATGCGCTGACAGAAATTAATGCTGCATACAACCAGTTGTCTTCAATGGATCCGCTGGATGTATCTGTGGAAGGAACATCCGCATGGAAAAACCTTCGTAAATCGTACGATCTGTGCATTGATCGAGTGGAAGGCCGCATTATTACTAGTCTTACTAGTCGATTGAGTGCCACATCCAACGCTGATGAAATGTTTCGCGTGTTTTCGAAGTACAATGCTCTGTTTTTTCGACCGCGAATTCGTAGCGCTGTACAACAGTTCCAAATGCAGCTTATTGAAAACGTGAAAGAAGATGTGAGCAACTTGCAGGCCAAGTTTCGTGCTCATTACGCCTTTTCAGAAGCGTCTCGGACTAGCAAATTGCGCGATCTTCCTCCGATTGCCGGTGCTGTGATGTGGGCAAAGCAGATTGAACGCAAGCTGAATACGCTTTTATCTCGCGTTGAAAGCGTGCTTGGTGCCGGCTGGGAGCAACATGTCGAAGGCAAGGCACTCAAGGCGGCAGCTGAAGCGTTTATTTCCAAGCTGAACCCGCAGCTTATTTTTGATCAATGGGTTAACGAATTAGCTTCGATGCCCATCTTTGATATCAAAAACATCATTCTCAACATCGTGACAGAGGAAACAAAGGAAGGTGAGCACAAAAAGCTCGTCGTTGCCTTTAACCAGCAGATCGTGACTTTGTTCAAGGAAGTGCGTAATCTTGAATGGCTTGGCTACCGAGTGCCGTTTACCTTGAAAATGATTGCCGAGGACGCCAAGTCGAAATATCCCTTTGCAATGTCGTTAGATGCAAGTCTGAAAACGTACACCACAGCATGCCGTCGGATTCAACCAATTTTCGAAGCTTTGACAGCTTCTTACGTCCGTGAAGTTCGTGCGGCTATTGGTAAAACGTTTTCGAAGGGAAATGAAATGCGGTGGCATGCAGATGGCCTCGGAGAATATGTTAGCGATCTTGCTATGAAGGTGGAACGACTTCATGACAAAGTGGAGGATTTATTGCAAAAGAATCATGATATTGAAGTACTTTTGGAGAGTTTGCGTGCAAGCCAAGATCTCCACCCGTCCGAATTTAGACCTATTCTGGCGAAAATGCAGGCTCACGTCGACGAATTGAGTTTGGCTGGCTACGCTAATCTGAACGTGTTCGTGAAGAACCTCAATCATCTTATCAGTGTCATTTTATCCAAGAAATTGGAGGTTACCCTCCAGAACTGGATTTTGTGCTTCGAAGCGGAGACTGATGAGAAAAAGCTCCTGGCTTCCCTTAATGCGGTTGGACTTTCCTCCACGACTCATCAAGTATTGCTGAAAAATCAGGTTCTATACCTTGAACCCTCAGTGGATGACGCTCGTCGTCTATGGATTGCTCAGCTTCAGGGCGTTATGAACTCAGTATCAGATCTGCCGAAGATTCTCACTTCATCATACGAAAATGTGTACGGTAAATCAACCGTTTCGCCGTCTCGAAAAAGTGCAAGCACCAAACGCAAGGAAGCCGTATTCAAGGAAGTATGGGCACAAATCCCTCAAGATTTGATTGTGAAAGCGTATGCTGCTGTGGATGATACAATCCGTGATATGCAAAAGTACGCTGCAACTTGGCTTCAGTACCAGGCTCTGTGGGATATGGACGCTCAAACGGCAATAAGCAGTGTTGGTGAAGATCTCCAAAAGTGGCAACAAATTTTGATTGAAATCAAGAACGAACGCAACAGTTTCGACGCGGTGTTCAATACAAAGCGGTTCGGTCCTATTATCGTGAACTACCAACAAATTCAAGCTCAAGTGAACGTGAAGTATGACGCATGGCATAATGAGTTCCTTGCCCATTTTGGCGATTTGCTATGCAGTCAGATCACCAACTTTTACAACACGATCTCGCAAAAGCGTACCTTGCTGGAGCAGCACGCCTTGGAGGCCGCTACCGCGCAAGTTGTTGCTGCCATTACCCTTATTCAAGAAATGCGCGTAATGCGCTTTGATTGGCAGGAAGTGGTTAATTCATTTTCTCAAGGAGAACGATTATTGAAGAAGCAGCGTTTCAGGTTCCCTGCTGATTGGCCATCGCTGGCTAATGTTGAAGGTGAATGGGAGGCATTCATCCAGCTTCTTGAGCGCAAGAGCGCAGCCATGGAAAGCCAATTACCGCAATTGCAAGCCAAAATCTTGGAAGAGAAAACAGGATTGGACAACAAAATCGTGAAGGCGGTGAACGATTGGGATGGAGCGAAGCCCTTACAAGGAAATAAATCTCCGAAGGCTGCTACTGAGTTGCTGCTTGTTTATGAAACACGATTCAAGCAATTAGTCCATGAACAAGAAAAGATGGCAGGAGCACTTGATGCATTAAGTATTTCAAATGCATCTACGATTGAAGGCAATTCAGCGCTTTCTCGTGCAATGGAAGAGCTAACGGGTCTCGATGAGGTCTGGAAGAGCGTATCGAAGGTGTGGATTCAAGTTGAAGAGCTGCAAGAAACGCTCTGGTCGGCCGTTCAGCCTCGAAAAGTGCGCAAACAGTTGGACGATGTGCTCGAAGAAATGCGTCGATTCCCCGCGCGTATTCAGCAATACGAAGTGTTTGAGTTTTTCGTCTCATCGATTCAGTCGAAGAAGTCAATGAATTCACTGCTTTCTGAATTGAAGTCTGACGCCATTCGTGACCGTCATTGGAAGCAGATTTTCCGACATTTACGCATTTCGTTGCCGTTCACTGAGCTGACACTTCGAACATTTTGGGAGTCACGTCTTTCGTCCAACGATAATGAACTCAAACAGATTATTCGCACTGCTCAAGGTGAAATGGCTCTGGACGAGTTTGTGCGTCAAGTCACTGACCACTGGTCGAACTACCAGTTGGATTTAGTGAATTACCAGAACCGATGCCGCATTATCCGTGGTTGGGATGAAATGTTTGCAAAGCTGGAAGAGCATCTGAATAGTTTGAGCAGCATGAAGCAGTCTCCGTACTACCGGGTTTTTGCTGAACAAGCAACTAATTGGGAGGACAAGCTGACCAAGATTCGTACTATTCTCGATTTCTGGATTGATGTGCAACGCCGGTGGGTGTATCTGGAAGGTATTTTCTTTGGCTCTGCTGATATCAAGCAACAACTTCCAAAAGAATTTACTCGTTTCCAAAGTATTGATAACGAGTTTACATCGACCATGAAGCGAGTTGCGAACAAGCCACTGATCGTAGAAGTAATCAATATCCCTAATTTGTATCATTCGCTGGAACGCCAACAAGAAATGATGGGTAATGTCCAGCGAGCACTCGGTGAATACCTTGAGCGCCAACGTGCAGCGTTCCCTCGTTTCTACTTCGTGGGCGATGAAGATTTGCTTGAAATGATCGGTAATAGCAAAGAGCCTGTTCAAATTCAGCGACATTTGTCCAAGATGTTTGCTGGCCTTTCGTCATTGGAGATGGACGCTGCGAACACGACCATTCTTGGAATGGTATCTCGTGAAGGTGAAGTTGTTCAGTTTAAACAACCTGTTAAGAGTCAAGAAGATACCAGAATTAATGTTTGGCTCGGAAAGGTGGAAGACCAAATGCGGTACACTCTCTCTCAGCTGCTCGAAGAAGCTGTTCGACAGTACCCAACTGATGACAACATTGATGCGTACCTGAAATGGGTTTTTGATTTCCCCGCGCAGATTATTATTCTCGCTACGCAAGTGCAGTGGTCACGAGCAGTTGAAAATACGCTTAAGACGGGCGGTTCCGACCTTGTTCCCGTAATGGATTCGCTGGATGTGGCCCTTCGTATTCTCAGTGAACGGGTGCTTTCGGATGTGAAAAATGACGTGCGGAAGAAATACGAGCAGCTGATTACTGAGATTGTTCACCAGAAGAGTGTGACCAAGCGACTAGTTCAAGAAAAGGTGGACAGCCTCGATGATTTTCGCTGGCTTTACCACATGCGCTACTATTTCAACACTACTGAGACAGATCCGCTCAAGAAGTTGATCATCAAGGTCTCAAACGCCAGCTTTTCGTATGGTTTTGAGTATTTGGGAGTCGGTGAACGTCTTGTTCAGACGCCGTTGACTGAACGATGTTATCTCACGCTTACGCAAGCATTGGACTTTGGAATGGGTGGGAATCCGTTTGGTCCTGCAGGAACAGGCAAGACTGAATCCGTCAAGGCTCTTGGTTCGCAACTTGGGCGTTTTGTACTTGTTTTCAACTGTGATGAAAACTTTGATTTCCAAGCTATGGGCCGAATCTTTGTTGGTTTGTGCCAAGTGGGAGCCTGGGGGTGTTTCGATGAGTTCAATCGCCTCGAGGAGCGCGTGCTATCAGCTGTTTCGCAGCAAATCCTTGCCATTCAGAGCGGTGTGTCATCTTTGAAAAATAATTTGGCTCTCTCTAACACTAATACGGAAACAACGCACATCGAACTTCTGGGAAAGAATGTGAAGCTGCACCCTGATGTTGGTATTTTCGTTACTATGAATCCTGGATACGCAGGTCGATCCAACCTGCCTGATAACCTGAAGCAGTTATTCCGAAGTATCGCTATGGTTGCTCCTGACCGTGAATTGATTGCTCAAGTGATGCTCTTTTCTCAGGGTATCACCACAGCCGAACATATCTCTGCGAAGGTGGTGCTTCTTTTCAATTTGTGTGAGGACCAGCTTTCCAAGCAACCTCACTACGATTTTGGTCTGCGCGCGTTGAAGAGCGTGCTCGTAAGTGCTGGTCAACTCAAACGTAAGATTACGCTTACTCTTGACAGCTCTCAGGAAAGCAACATTGAAGAGCTTGAGACAAAGGCTCTAATTGGATCTATCAGTGATACTATTCTTCCGAAACTGGTTGCTCAGGATGTGCCAGTGTTTGAGACTTTGCTCAAGGGCGTTTTCCCAGGAACAGACACTCATCGTATCCAAGAAGATGTGCTTCGCGCCCATGTGATTAAGCTGGCGAAAGACAGGCATCTGGTTGCGCATGACCAATGGGTCGAAAAGACGCTTCAGCTGTACCAAGTTATGCAACTCCGTCACGGTGTCATGCTCGTGGGACCTTCGGGCAGCGGAAAGTCCTGCTCTTGGCGTGTGCTGATGGACGCTTTGGAGTTATTTGATGGGAAGAAGGGTGAGGCACACGTAATCGACCCGAAGGCGTTATCAAAGGAACATCTTTATGGTGTGCTAGATAACACAACGTTGGAATGGACGGACGGTGTCTTCACCTACCTTCTTCGCCAAGTACTTAACAGCGTTCGCGGTGAAAGCGAAAAGCGTCATTGGATTATCTTTGATGGTGATGTGGACCCAGAATGGGCCGAAAACTTGAATTCAGTTCTTGATGACAACCGACTGCTGACTTTGCCATCAGGAGAACGATTGGAAATCCCGCCAAATGTCTGGATCATGATGGAAACAGAAACGCTTCGCTACGCTACCCTGGCTACCGTGAGTCGTTGTGGTATGGTCTGGTACTCGAGTGATACCGTTCAAACCCATCACATCGTGGATCATTACCTCCAAAAGATTCGTGATGACGTTTCAGTCGTGTCGTCGTTTTCGCTCCAGCAAGGGGAAACTGAAACGATGCGTAAAAGCGCACAAACCTATGTTGCTATTGTGCGTGAATTAATATCTCGAGGCGACGGAATGCCATCTCTGATCGAAACATCCTTGGATGAAGCCATGAATCTTACTCACATTATGGATGTGACGAGTCTGCGTCTGCTGATGTCGATGTTCTCTCTTCTCGGTAGAGGCCTTTCGCGTATCAACGAGTACAATGAATCACATTCCGATTTCCCGATGACCGATGAGCAAATCACGGTTTTCGCCCCGAAGTGGCTCGTTTTCTCGCTTATTTGGGGCTTTGGTGGATCAATGGATTCCGCTAATCGACTTAAATTGTGCGATTTCGTTGTACAGTCACTTGAAAACCGTATGATGTTCCCTGTATCATCGTCTTTGGCTAGCCCCGAAAACAACCTCCTCGAGTATGAGGTAAACATTGATGATGGTGAATGGCGCCAGTGGATCCGATCAATCCCTCAGCTAGATCTCGAAAGTCACCGCGTTCTATCTACGGATGTTGTTGTGACGACGGTCGATACAATGCGTCATGTTGAGGTTCTTCGTGGCTGGCTCTCGCAGCACCGTCCTCTTATTCTCTGTGGTCCTCCTGGTAGTGGTAAAACCATGACGCTTACGTCGACCATTAGCTCACTCCCTGAGTTTGAGTTCGCAAGCCTCAACTTTTCGTCGGGAACGTCTCCTGAATTGATTATGAAGACGTTTGCTCAATACTGTGAATACAAGCGAACGCCGAATGGAATGGTTCTGACGCCAAACTCTCCGGAGAAATGGCTTGTCGTGTTCTGTGATGAAATCAATCTTCCAGAAGCCGATCGCTACGGAACCCAGCGTGTTATCACTTTCTTGCGTCAGCTCATTGAGCAAGGCGGATTTTGGCTGGGAGGCAAGAATACGTGGGTGAAATTGCAGCGCATTCAGTTTGTGGGTGCATGCAATCCTCCAACTGACCCCGGTCGTGTTCCACTCACTCATCGTTTGTTGCGTCATGCCCCCGTGTTGCTTGTGGATTTCCCATCATACCCGTCGTTGAAGCAGATTTATGGTACATTCAACCGTGCTCTGTTGAAATTGACTCCTTCATTGAAATCGTATGTTCAGCCTCTCACGGATGCAATGGTTGACGTGTACCACAAGAACCAAAAGCATTTCACAGCTGAGATGCAACCGCACTATATCTACAGTCCTCGAGAACTGTCTCGATGGATGCGAGCGCTGTACGAATCGATCGAGCCGCTTGAGTACGAGATCGAAATTGAAACGCTGGTGAAATTGGTTTTCCATGAGGCGCTCCGATTGTTTATGGATCGACTTGTGACCCCAGATGAACAGAAGTGGTGCTTCCACACTGCGAAGGAAGTCCTGCGAATGCATTTCCCTCAAAGTGCGACTGCTCTTCAGCCAGTCGAGTACGGTGGACAAACACCAATTTTGTTCAGTACGTGGTTGTCCAAGAATTACACTGAAGTTTCGACCCCCGAATTGCGGAAGCATATTGAAGCCCGTCTCCGAGTGTTCTACGAGGAAGAACTGAACGTTCATTTAGTGGTGTTTGACTCGGTGATTGATCATGTGCTTCGTATCGATCGTGTTCTTCGCCAACCTCTTGGCCATCTGCTGTTGGTTGGTGAAAGTGGGGCTGGCAAAACAGTTCTGTCCCGCTTCGTCAGCTGGATGAACGGAATGTCTGTTTTCCAGATTAAGTTGACATCCAACTACACGCTGGCTAATTTCGACGATGATCTTCGTGTTGTGCTGAAACGCTGTGGTTGCGAAGGAGAGAAGGTGTGCTTCATCTTTGACGAATCGAATGTACTGAACTCTGCATTTTTGGAGCGTATGAATGCTCTGTTGGCATCTGGCGAGGTGCCTGGTCTCTTTGAAGATGACGAGTACACTTCGCTCATGCACGCCTGCCGTGAAGCTGTTCAGCGCGATGGAGTGATGATTGAAAATACGGAAGACGAGCTCTTCCGATACTTTACGAAGCAGGTCCAGCGTAACTTGCACGTTGTGTTCACTATGAATCCAGCGTCGGGCGATTTCCAAAATCGTACCAATACGTCTCCGGCACTGTTTAATCGTTGTGTGGTGGACTGGTTTGGAACGTGGAATGATCACGCTCTTGCTCAGGTCGCGTATGAATTCACCAACACGCTTGACCTTGCTGCTGGTGATTTCTCCATCCCAAGTGACGCGGAAGAGATCTTGGCAAAACTCGTGCCTCATATCGCTACGGGTACTTTCCGTGACGTTTTGGTTGGCAGCATTGTGCAGTTTCATCATGCTGTGCTGTTGCATATGCGTCGTCTGCAAAAGCGTCATATGAAGTACAACCACATTTCGCCTCGTGATTACCTGGAATTTATTCGCCACTTTGTGTCGCTGTATTCTGAAAAGCGCGCACAGTTGGAGGATCAGCAGTTGCATTTGAACGTTGGCGTTCAGAAGCTCCAGGCCACTCATGAGCAGGTGGCTGAGCTGCAGGTTCAGTTGAGTCTCAAGGAGAAAGAACTGAAGAAAAAAGATATTGAAGCGAACGAGAAGCTTCAACAAATGATCATCGAGCAAAATGAAGCGCAAGCCAAAAAGAAGGATACCGAGCAACTTGCGTCTGATCTTGCGAGCAAGGATGCGGAGATTAGCTCTCGAAAGAAGGTTGTCGAGGCAGATCTTGCGCAAGCAGAACCTGCTTTGCTGGAGGCCCAAGCGTCCGTGAACTCGATTCGCAAATCTCAGTTGGATGAGCTTCGTGCTCTCGCTCGCCCTCCTGTTGCGATCAAGATGACCCTTGAAGCTGTGGCAGTGATGCTTGGTGAGACCAGTTTGGAATGGGCTGACTTGCGAAAATTCATTCGCAAGGACGATTTTATTTCACAGGTCGTGAACTTCGACTCGGAGAAGTTAACAGCGAGACAGCGCAACACGATCAAGACAAATTATGTCGAGAATGCCGACGAGTTTGAATACGAGAAGGTGAATCGTGCCTCCAAGGCCTGTGGTCCGCTGTACAAGTGGATCATTTCGCAGCTCAACTACACGACCATTCTGCACAAGATCCAGCCGCTGCGCGACGAAGTGCAGCATTTAATTGACACATCAGCAGATCTGCGTGTCAGTTATGAAAAGGCGAAGGCTACAATCGATGCCCTTGAAGTGCGAATTAATAACTACAAGCACGAGTATGCGGCGCTTATCAGCGAAGCGCAGGTCATCACAAACGACATGTCGCTAGTGAACAAAAAGGTGGATCGTTCTGTGGCTTTGTTGAAGAGCTTACTGCAAGAAAGTGAGCGCTGGGAGGCTGGCTCGAACGATTTTGACACGCAAATGAAGACCCTTGTTGGTGATACTCTGCTATCTGCAGGGTTCCTCACCTACATCGGCTTCCTTGATTTCCAACAACGCAAGATTTTGGTACAAGATTGGCGTGATATTTTGGATACCATGGGCATTAGCAGCAGACCGCATTTGAGTTTCGTTGATTACTTATCGCGTCCCAACGAGCAGCTTGAGTGGCAAATGAGTGAGTTGCCGTCGGACGAATTATGCTACGAAAACGCTATCATTCTCCAGCGATTCCATCGTTTCCCATTGATTATTGATCCATCTGGCCAAGCGAACAACTTCATCATGAAGTACTATTCTCTCAAGACAAACATGAAAATCGCCCAGACCTCCTTCTTGGACAGTTCATTCATGAAGGTTTTGGCAAGTGCGATTCGATTCGGTACTGCGCTTTTGGTTCACGAAGTCGAGAACATTGATCCGATCTTGAACCCTGTGTTGAACCGCGAGCTGTACAAGACTGGTGGTCGTGTACTTATTCGACTCGCCGGCGAAGAAATCGATTACTCACCGGACTTTCGTCTGTTTTTGATTACTCGAGACCCCTCATGCCGCTTTTCTCCTGACATTTGCAGTCGCGTGACGTTTGTGAACTTCACTGTGACGCCAAGCTCGCTGGAGAGTCAGGGTCTAAGCATTCTCATGAAGAGTGAGCAGCCAGAAGTGGAAGAGAAGCGCAACGTTTTGTTGAAGTTGCAAGGCGAATACCAAGCGAAGCTGCGCGAGCTAGAAGATTCTCTGTTGCGCCACATCAACAATGTGCAGGGCAACATTCTGGACGACGACAGTGTGATCAACGCCTTGGAAGGAATGAAAGCCGAGGCCGCTCAGATCTCCACGCAAGTTCAAGAAACGCATAACACCATGGAAGTTGTGGAAGCTGCGACCAAGCTCTACCGACCGTTGGCAAAGGCATGCTCTCGTCTGTTCTTCACGCTGGAAAATCTCTCGTCGATCCATTTCCTGTACCAGTACTCACTGAACTTCTTTTTGAGTCTGTTGACCAACGTGCTGGCAAGCCCGCATGACGTAAGCGAAGGTCAAAGCAAGCGCTTAGAGGCATTGACCATGGGACTGTTCACCCAAATGGCATCGCGCGTGAGTCGCAGTTTGGCCGAGAATGACAAACTCATGTTTGCCCTGCGCTTGTCACAAATCTATCTGGAACTCCAGAGCGAAAACATCTCTGCGTCTGGGCAAATGACCGATGGAGCGTTCGATGGACCGACGGATGATGAAATGGATGTGTTGCTGGGCAATTCGTCCATGTTCCTACGCCCGACTGCAGGCTCTATTCGTGAAGAGCTCAGCTTCTTGTTGTCCGCGTTCTCAAAGGAAGAGATTGACCAAGTGCTCAAGTTGCTGCAGATTCCGTCGTTCAAGCATTTGGAAGCGCATTTACGCGAACATGCGTCCGCATGGAACTCCTTCATGAAGAATCCTACTGCAGAGATGCATATCCCTGCTGCTTGGGATACACCGTTCTTGAGCGAGACGTCCAGCCCGCGCCGTGCAGCGTTCCGAAATCTGATCTTGATCCACTTCCTTCGCCCGGACCGAGCGATTTCTGCTGCTGCGACTTATGTTGGGCTGGTGTTCTCCTCGGCTTTCCCTTGGAGAGGTGGGATTGAGCTGCGCAAGAACATTGAGCACGATACTCAAGCGACGCGAGGCGTGCTGCTCTGCTCGACCACTGGTTTCGATGCAAGCACTCAGATCGACGACTTGGCCATGCTTCTGCAGAAGAAGTACAATTCGGTGTCAATGGGTTCAGCCGAAGGATTCGATGCCGCCGAGAAGGGCTTGAACACTGCGCTGAAGAACGGCACATGGCTACTGCTTCGTAACGTGCACTTGTGCCCATCCTGGCTTGTGAGTGTGGAAAAAAAGCTGTACAATGCACGCGACTCGGCGCATCCAAACTTCCGCCTGTTCCTGACCAGTGAAATTCACCCGAACTTGCCCGTCAACCTGCTCCGCATGTGCGACATCTTCGTGTTTGAGCCACCGAGCGGTGTGAAGCTAAGCATGATTCGTTGCTTGGACACCGTGACTCCGGATCGCATGAACAAGACGCCTGCTGAACGAGCTCGGTTGTACCTGCTTCTCTCATGGTTCCATGCGCTGGTTCACGAAAGACTCCGCTACGTGCCTGTCGGCTGGTCCAAGACGTATGAGTTCAGCCAGTCGGACTTCCGCGGTGCCTGTGATGTCATCGATCGTTGGGTGAACGTTGTCGGGCAGAACCGTGCCCACGTTGCACCGGACAACATTCCCTGGGCCGCCATCCGAACGACACTGAAGGAGTCAGTGTATGGAGGTCGCGTGGATAACGAATTCGACCAGCAGCTCATGGATACGCTGCTTGCGAACGTGTTCACGCCCAAAAGCTACCAGAACACGTTCGCGCTTGTGAGCGCGGGTGATGAGCAGCTGTTGATCGCAGAGGGCAAGACCAAGCAGCAGTTCATGGACTGGATCCAGACGCTGCCGAACACGAACCCGCCCTCATGGATGGGTCTTCCTCGCTCAGCGGAGATGCGTCTGCTAATCACTCAAGGATCTCAGATGCTGCGCAATCTGCAGCTCATGCAGGACTTTTACGGCAACGAGAGTGCCGAGACGTCGACGGAAGAGGAGAACATGGCAATCGGCTCAAGCGCAAGCGTCGAGGATGTGACGATGGAAGATGCCAGCGACTCGCGTCCCAAGTGGATTCAGGATCTTGACAGCCGTGTAGCAGCTTGGCTGTCGATGCTACCAGCTTCGCTGCCGACGCTCTCTCGCGACCCGACCAACTTTGCCAATCCGATTTTCCGCTGCATGTTCCGTGAAGTGGAGCTCGGTGCGGACTTCCTGGCCAAGGTCACTGGGCTACTGCACACGATCCAAGAGGTCTGCGCGTACAAGAGCAAGCCAACCAATGAGACCCGCGAAGCCATGCAGACGCTGTACCGCGAGAAGATCCCGAGCCAGTGGTCGTCGCTGTACCGTATCTCGGCTGAGCACAGCTTGAGCGAATGGCTTTCTGACTTCTCCCGTCGTGTGCGTCACTTGGACGAGCTGAGCCGCGTGCCTGCTACGGAGTTGCTTCGTTTGGAGCGCGGCATTTGGCTTGGCGGTCTGTTCTCGCCTGAGGCTTACGTCACTGCTGCTCGTCAGAGTGTGGCGTCGTCACTCAACTGCTCGCTGGATCAGCTGCACCTAGTGGCGGAAATTCAGCCTTCGGGTGAAACCGGTAGCTTCGGCGTCAGCGGTTTGCAGCTGGAAGGAGCCACCTGGTCGAACGGCGGCTTCGAGCCGTCCGATGTGATCCATAACAACCTGTCACTGCTGCATCTGCGCTGGTCGCTGGCCATTGACGAACAGACCGGCTTCCGACACCTTCCGGTGTACTCCAGCAGCCGTCGTGACCAGCTTCTCTTCTCCGTGGCGGTGCATGTGGATGAGACCAAGTTCCCAACGACGCAATGGATCCAGCGCTCGATCGCACTCGTGCTGTGGCACCTCATGGGCTAGCCAGTTGTGCGTTTGATTACATGTTTA
The DNA here is from genome assembly GCA_023334555.1 of Elongisporangium undulatum. Taxonomy (NCBI): domain Eukaryota; phylum Oomycota; class Peronosporomycetes; order Pythiales; family Pythiaceae; genus Elongisporangium; species Elongisporangium undulatum. Next base: position 21,191 of record JAADVF010000492.1, read on the forward strand.
CGACACCATGAGCTAAACGAAAAGAATGCCATAACTTTCTGGTGTCTGCGTAGTTATACTTTGCACTCAAAACCCATCGACTGTACTTTAACCACTGCAACTGACTTGGATGTAGAGCTCTGCAGTTGCTTCAAAAGGGCAACCAGCACCGGATCCTGGCACACAACATCGATCTTGTCGGGTGGCAGTTGGGTACCACCTCCGCCGTCGGGTTTCTCGAAACAGGCTCAAACGATCTTCTCTTCTTGAGCTCTGTCGGTGGCTCAAGGAAGACGCACCGCGCGGTCTCGACCGAGCTCGGCTTCTGCCCCGCAGCCAGCTTACTCTAAGTTCAACTCAGCACGTGAATCCCCCGCATCATGCCTGAACAACATGGATGCGACTCTGTTGGATCTACGAGTGAGGGAGTTGGTTGGAATTTGCTGAGTCATGGTGTCGCACGAACGCAGGGTTTTAAGACGCAGTATGATGATGAAAGTGGCTCGTTCACGATCAGCACGCATGGATCTGCTGTCTTTGAGTATGATGAACGTCGTCGTCTGTATGGATGGCACTGCCGACTTGGACATGTCAATGTGATAATCTGCGACAAATGGTCCGAAACAAACTCGTGAGTGGCATGGACAACGATGCGGCTTCATGGGGCGGTGATTCATTCGACTGTGTCTCGTCTTTCGTCCATATGTTGGCTGAGCTGCTGGCATGATCGATGATTGATTGTTCACGTGCAAATCAATTATATTCTCGCCAACATCC